>JABWIB010003329.1:48271-61072 GCA_016617825.1 Platyplectrum ornatum | reverse complement strand
CATCTTCAAACGCCACAATTGCCCTGTGTGTGGTCATTGTGACAAATGAAATGGTCACTGAGTGGAGCTTACACTGATCCTATATAAAGCAACAGGACATTCATCAGTCGCGTTATGAGATTTCAAAGCTCTTCCCAACCAGTATGACTAAGTGAGAAAAGCGTTTCCTTATCTACTGTCAAAGATGGCTTTCACAAGTTCTCCACGAGAGACGCATGCACATCTGTGTAAACACTGATAAGGCGGCAAAATATGACTATTAACTGAAGTGCTCGAGACACAGAAAGGTGCCTCCTGAGCCATTCGTTACTTCAGACGGTCCATGAAACGAGAGCTAAGGAAAGATGGGAAGTGAATGAGCATGATTCCTCAGTAGAGCGCCATAAATTCACACGTAGATAAAAAACCAGCGAAGTCGCCCTAGAGAGCGTCTGCTCGTAATCCTGCTGTTATTTTACGCATTCTTCAAATCCCTGGCAGAGCATTAGGCAAACAAATCAACAACATTAAGTATTTAAATTCACAACGCGGGGCTAATGCGCTGAGGCTGACCAGAAACGTCCTCCTGGCTGTTCATAAAATACAGGCATTAATCAAAAGATAAACAGTTCAGGTCTGTTAACTAAACAGAACACAATATGTTATATATGTCTCCGAGGGGCCTGCAAATCAGAGGAGCGCTTGGCCTTTCTGTGAGCGTCATTTTTCTGATGGGTCTGATAAACTACTGTATGCCGCGTCCCTAGAGAAATAAACCCATAAATCTCTTCATCTTATAGGAAGATTAGGCTGGATACACACTGGAGGGATATATGACGGCTATCGCTCCAGCCAAACAATAACGGCTTGATCGCCCCCATCCCATCTATCAGTACTATCCAGGCCTGACCCTGCTTAGCTTACAAAATCGGTCATGCTCACGGTGGTATGGCCGAGGGCGCTCCAATGTGTACTGTGTATCAATTGATGCTCCGGAATCATTTGAACGATGTTTGTGATCATTTGATTTGGTTTTTAGAAGCTCATCATTAGGTTCCGACATCTGGAGAAGACTTCAGTGGTCAATGTGTATGGACGCGNTCTTCAGTCATAAGATGGCATAATGCCACCCTGCAAAAGAGTACGTAATTGCAGCATACCAGTGCAGCAAAGGTTTATGGGTAGCATTGACAATCCTCAGAAAACTAAACAGAACTGTACAGGGTGACTTCAGAAATCTTGTAAAGACATCTGCATATTTGTATTCTCCACTCAACGTCGCACTCGCACTCAATGAACTTCCAGGGCCTAGCTTATGTTCTCCAACTAAACACACGGGAAATGGTACAGAGGTCTGGATAAATACACAGAGAGTATATTGTATTATGTANCAAGAGGGAACACCAAAACCAGAATATTCTGATCCGGTAACACGTTGGGAGTCCAGGAGTGAATACAGGAGTGACTCGGGCTGCTGGAAGCTGATCAATATGAGCACAAGAAAATGAGGAGAGAAAGGATAAAAAGAAATGGCGCCAATGTACAACAGATGTGTGACTTTATCAGGTATTGTGCATGATTAAAAGAAATGGCTTGATGGAAAACAGACAGATATTTTGTCAGGTCTACTAGCAATATAGTTTTATCTTGTTTGCTCACACCGGGGAGAGCTATGAAGGTAATTCTTAGGATTGTGTCACCAAAGGATGACATTAATGTAGTCCACAGTCATGATCAGACTTTTTTTATTTATTTATTTATGTATGCGTATTCATTAGGTGCTACAAAGTGTCTGCATTGCTGCACAATGGGGAAGACAGACAGAATGGGTGGGTAAGAGGGGCCCTGCCTGCAGGCTTACATTCTATAGATTGGAGACAAATGAGTCTCATCATCTCGTCATCCGTACCGTACGCGACTGGGCGTCTCGTCATCCATACCGCACGTGACTGGGCGTCTCGTCAACCCTGCCGCATGCCACAGAGCACCCGTCATCCCTGCCGCACACGACTGGGCACTGGCCACTGGGCGTCTCGTCATCTCTGCCGCACGCCACTGGCCGTCTCGTCATCCATACCACACGTGACTGGGCGTCTCGTCATCCATACCACACGTGACTGGGCGTCTCGTCAACCCTGCCGCATGCCATAGAGCACCCGTCTAGATCATCTCGTCATCCTTACCGCACGAGCGACTGGGCGTCTCATCATCCCTTCCGCACACTACAGAGTGCTCCGTCATCCCTGCCGCTCGCCACTGGGCGTCTCGGCATCTCTGTCTATCCATCTCTATTGCACACAACTGGCAGTGTCATAATGTCTACTGTACCCAACAAGTAGTCTTGTCATCTATACTGCACACAACTTGAGTCAACCCCTAAACACTGCACACAAACGGAGGGCAGGAGAACTTCNGCCCACTATGAAACACATAGCAATCTCCGACAGAGGTGTAATCATCTCTCCAGACTTGAAGGACAGGCATATCCACTAGATAAGGGAAACCACAAGGGCTCAAGGCATTCTAAGAACAAATAGGAAACATCTCTGCCCAGTAGGGGGGACAGGCATCTCTACTACACATGACGGATACATAAAGACCGAGGTCTAAAACATAATAATGTATATTGTAAACAGATATATATGTGAATGCTTCAATCCGATTACCTACAAAAACCATACCCGCTAAAGCAATGGAAACCATGTACATCTCATCAGCAGTATATTACCTTCCACTTCTACGTGTAATCAATGTGACGGAAGCGAGCATCCTATGTCAGGAGAAATATCTGGGTCCAGTGAGTACAGCTGCTTCATTTAAGGATCTAGTTACAGGCTGTGGAGTGTCAGTGGAGTCATATATTAAATACAGTACAGATGGAATACACCCCTCTCCCCCATTTCATCACTCTCCAGCTATAAACTGGTTTCTATCAACCTCTCCTGCACAGGAACTTGTTAGCCCTTTACTATGGAGAATTGACTTCCGTTATCTCCAGCAGCATAGAAGGCAGGGTGAGCCTATGCAGGTGTTCTCATAGAACGACGTCTATGGCAGTCTATGGGCTGATTACATGCATATAACACTAGATAGCTTATACAGATGATCAGTGGGTACATACAGGAGAACTCTCCCATCACAAGAGTTTACGCTGTCTGTGGCTACGTGATATGGGTTTGCGTAGTACACAGTATAAGGACAGTATGTATAGCATACGTTTTTTTAATACATATATGTGGGAGAACTACGTAGACTTTATCTTCTGTAAAACTCTGCCAATGTTTTATCTCTCTCTTTTTATTTATCATTTATTGCCAAGTTTCTAGATATACTTTTATGTAGCACTATATAACTATAAACAAGCATTATAAAACACTATGACTATTTCATCCAACNTACGTGTAGTCATGTAATGTCACAAATCAATGAATAGATAAGCCAGGCGATGGGTGTACACAGAGAGAATCTAAATGAACAGAATTAGTTCTGTAGACCATCCACGTGAGTATGTCCTAACCCAGCCCCCATACATACACATGTGTATAAACAAGAGGGTAGAACAAGTTAGAGCAGTGGTTCCCAAACTTTCTCAATTCGTCAATCCAGATAGTCGGGACCCCGCATTGTTAGCCGCCCGGGCGTCACATAACACTGTGTGGGTCCTGTGCCTACACTGTACAAATAACGTAAGGGCTGGCACCCACATTATCTGTGTCACCAGCCCCCACGTTGTGCCACGGCCATGCCGAGTTACCCTAGTGAGAGCGTTGCAGCACCCCTGGGAGGCTAACATAGTAGTACAATTTAAACATGCTTGCCAGGGCTGGAAGTGGAAGTGGATGCCATACTGCCACTTCTCCCACTTATTTATCTGAAACACTCTAAATCTCCATTCACTTAATTTTCTATGTTTTCATTTCTACATTTACACTTCGACCACTGATGTTTGGGACAAATATAAGGAAATCTTGAGTCTTAAACTTAATTACGGTGTAGGTCATTGTGGTCAATGAAATATAAAAGGTGCTGTTCATATTGGCAATTAGATGGTTAGAATAAAACCTACAACATGTGACTCGCATATAGGATGGCCATAGGTGTCCACTTTATAGGTAACATTATATGGTTTTAGACTGCATAAGTCTATAATAAGGTTCCCAATAGAGATGTAGCATGCAACTGANCCACTGAAAATGGTGCAGGGTTGAGTCTAGAGGCAGATGGTATCCCCAATATTTTTTTCAGGATAATACTTAATAGTTTCAAATATTTATATATAATACATACATAAAAACACTTCATGCATTTATCTTTATAAATGATAATTAATGCATGATAACAAAAAACATTTATTGGATACAATAAATAGCCTTATCTTAGTACAACATACGTCATAAGTCCCTTTTGCTGCATTCAGCTAATGCTTTCCTACCACTGGCTAAATCAATTACTTCTCGGCTTCCCTCGACATGCTGGAGGCAGTAAGAGTGTTGTACAATACAAAAGGAAACCAATCTGGCGATTAAAAAATCCCCCGAGTTCAATCTAAACCTAAACCTTTCACTTACCACAAAAAACACAAAATTGAGTTACGCTTCCAGAAAGCCGCAGGGTCAACAAATGACAGGCTTCTTTCAACGATAATAAATATTATAGTGGAGGGTTACTCATCGGAAACTCATCCAGGTATTTTGCAAAAGGGTTAAAAATGAAAGTTGTATACAAATATCTACTAGGTGAGCAAATAGACAAGGAACACATCTCCATGCTTTAGGATGGAGCTGTCCGCACGAGTATGCCCCCATTTATTACTTTAAAACAGAACAACATATTTAGGCCAGAAGAGCAGAAGGACAGACCAGTGGGCAAAACTTAAAGCACAGGGAACATAGTTCTGGCCAGCAACTTCTGGATTGGCCTGACATCCGCACTCTGTGTACGGAAGATGGTGGTGAACAGGATCATCTCAATCATGTCTCATGCCCAGGATTTCATGGGAGCTCCTGATGGTGGNGANAGACNNGACTTAAGGCTCCTAGGAGGTTCCTGAGTAACCAGAGCCAGGAAACAGTAGAGATGGAGACAGACAAGACAAAATATTCCCAAAAAGACAAATGATAATTAATTTAGACAAGAGCAGTCACTCAGATCACACCCCAGCAACGCACCAATGGAAGAATGAGAACTGGAACACGCCAGAGGCAATGGACTCGAGAGGCAAGGAGACCACAAAAGAACATAAAGGAGAGGACTAGGACACACTCAGCAACCACAAGTATAAAACTGGAGACTGAAATGTTGGATTATTAGGTTGTGCCCTTATACTTTTGGTATACAAATCATGGAGTACCGCCTATTACTTTTTCNCTAGTAATGGTTGGAAAGCCGATCATAGGGAAACCAGCCCAGTGTTCTGATACATAAGCTCCAGTCTTGGAAATTAAGATTTACACACAGACTTTCTTAATTAAGTTTGGGCCCAGTCCACAATAACGCTTTCCTTTCAAGCAGTTTCCCAATGCATAATGCATTGGTCCAGGGTAAGTAGGGATTGACAGATAGAATCATTTTGATTTGTACATGCTTTCTTACACTTTGTACTAACCCCCTAATTTGTCAGCTACAGGGTTCACAACCCAGTGGGTGATCATGTTTCAACTTTACCATATAAATGTCAAGTAAGGCTTTAAAATTAATCTTCAATAACAGANTTTATGCCTCTATTTTGTGGTTCTATCACATCGTTTATGTGCCAGTTTCATAAATCCATATAATAACTTGCTGTAAGAATATGGTGTCTGACAAGCACAGGGTAAAACAAGCGTGAAGCCGTCTCTCCAAGCAAACCATAAATACAGGCTAATCGGCAGAGGTGGAGGGGGAAAATAAGATTTGTAGGTCTGGATGAAAGCCAAGCTTGTCGTAACAGTCTAGCTATATATACACAGACACAGAAGCCATGTTCAAATCACTATGTCAGGCTAAGCAACTCAATGCTGCCCTATGACAGTGATGGCAGATCGGATACACTTCAGTGGACGCATGGATNGGCCTCCCAATACCTTCATTCTAGATATGATCAAACCAGGGGCAGAAATAAAGAAAGCCAGGACCCAAAGCAAGGGGGCCAGCTGACATCCAGAGGGTGGAAGGGAAGGAAGTTGACGAATGTCGCTTAGAGGTGTTGCTTCCACCATGTCCTTTGTGGGTTCAAGGTGGGTAGTCTCAGGCCTCCATCTCCTCTGGATCAAGTGGCAGCGCCATTCCTTTCACTCGGAAGATGTTCGCCGCTGTGAACGGCAAATTATTGACAGGAACAACTTAATGGCGACTGCAGAGAAGCACTGAAAGAAGGCTCCNGACACAGTGNGTTTCACAACTCCTGNAGTGCTGACAGGTAAGTTGTCTGAACTCCAACCCTTCTACTAATTCTTACCCTTCAACTACCCTAACATAATCATCCATTGCCCACTGCTTAACCCTCACCTTCTCCTCCTCGCTGCCTAACCCAAACCTTCCCCTTCTATGCTCCATCCCCTTCCTGCAGCCTAATCCAAACATTCTATGCATCACCTCCTCCCCACAGCCTAACCCTAACATTCCCCTTCTATGCTCCATCCCCTTCCTGCAGCCTAACCCAAACATTCTATGCTCTACCTTCCTCCTTCCCACAGCCTAACCCTAACCTTACCAGTCTATTCTCCATCACTTCTCCACAGCTAACCTTAACCTTCCCCTTCTATGTCCCATCTACTATTCACAGCCTAACACAAACCTTCCCCTTCTATGCTCCATCCCCTTCCTGCAGCCTAACCCAAACATTCTATGCTCCACCTCCTCCCCAGAGTCTAACCCAAACCTTCCCCTTCTATGCTACATCCCTTCTCCACAGCTAACCTTAACCTTCCCCTTCTATGCCCCATGTACTCCTTACAGCCTAACCCTAACTTTCCCCTTCTGCAATCAATATCCTCCTCACAACCTAACTCTAACTTTCCCCTACTACACAATCTAACCGTAACCTTCCCCTTCTAAGCTCCATCCCTTCCCTGCTGCCTAACCCAAACCTTCTATGCTCCACCTGGTCCCCACAGCCTAACCCTAACCTTCCCCTTCTATGCTCCATCCCTTCTCCACAGCTAACCTTAACCTTCCCCTTCTATGCCCCATCTACTCTTCACAGCCTAACCCTACCTTTCCCCTTCTGCAATCAATTTCCCTCCTCACAACCTAACTCTAACCTTCCACTACTACACTCCATCCCCTCTACACAATCTAACCGTAGCCTTCCGCTTCTAAGCTCCATCCCTTCCCTGCTGCCTAACCCAAACCTTCTATGCTCCACCTGGTCCCCACAGCCTAACCCTAACCTTCCACTTTATGCTACATCCCCTATCCACAGCCTAAACTTAACCTTCCCCTTCTATGCTACATCCCCTCTCCACAGCCTAACCTTAACCTTCCCTTCTAAGCTCCATCCGCTCCCTGCTGCCTAACCCTTAAACGTGTCTGAACTGTCAGCATAATGAATGGATGAAACGATCACCATACTACTCCATTTTTTTGTCTTCTGTGCCTATTTTTAAAAAGGGACTTTGCAGTGGGAGATACATGTCGCTCATGGTAAACTATTAAGTTAAAGAAAGAGACCGCTACTGTATGTTATACCATGACAAAGTGACGGCTGGGGCAGCAGGTAATGGCTGCAAGGGTCCATGTGTCCCTAGAGGTGACTGTTGCCCAACAATGCTGTAATAATGGATTCAATTCTGCGCAAAGACTAAATCACAATGCGCTGTTTCCCAACTTTTACGGTAGCAAAAATGTGTTTTTTATATGCAAATTTTTAGTCCTTAGGGACTTTACATGGTGTGCTTTGTGCATGAATCTGCCCAGTAGAGTCAAGACTTGGTCATGTCCAGTGTGTCTAGAATTTATTTACACATTTGTCATTCCCCTTGCCAGCGCAATAATACCGTGTTTCCCTTATAATAAGACACTTGTCCAAAAAAACACCATAGGGCTTATTTTCAGGGTAGGTCTTTTTTTTTATTAACATTAACAGAGATTTATATAAACAGTTCTGCTTTTATCCCCATCATGCCCCAAGTCCTGCTTTTATACCCATCCTGCCCCCCAGTCCTGGGGAATTCACACAAGGAGAACAGATGACTTATATACAGAGTAATAAAGAAAATGTTACGGATATAGACTAGTGAGAACAATTAAACGTCCATTGCAGATAAATAGTCAGCAATCACTGCCAGAGAGAACGTTATTTAAAGTTACGCAACTGGTCCATTACCCTGATAAAACACAATCAGGCCCTTGCTTAAATATTTAATCCAGAGACAGGACACATTGTTATAGCAGCAATGAAATATGAGATACGAGCTGGTAGCCGGAGGATCCTGCACATCATTTGGAATGGACTGTGCTTTCTATATACATACAAAGAGAGAGCTACTGGTGGTCCCGCTATCTCCCCAACACTCAGCGGTAACAATGTTGTTTAGAATTGTTCAAATACTAGTGTTTGGCCACATAAGCTTACATAATAGATCATGTCTTCCCTAAGGTGGGAGATCAGAAGCGAAGGAAATCTGCTGATTGAAGCGTCCTGGGGCATCCTGACACAGTGCAGATGGTGGAACGTTACAGAGCGATGCCTGCCTCGGCTTAATGAGCCATCACTGAAAGGCCAATGCAATGGGATGGAGAGACATTCTACCAATAGAATTCATGGCGGCAGTATACGTGTGGGGAATATATAGCATGGTGGCTCAGTGAATAGCACATGTGCCTCATGGCTCTGAGGCTGGATGTTCAATTCCTAGACAGGATTTTACCTGTGTGGAGTTTGTATGTTCTTGTCGTGTCTTTGTGGGTTTCCTGCGGGTGCTCCAGTTTCCCCCTGCCCTGTATTAGTCCCCGACTCTCTCCTTTAGAGTGTAAGGGTGCAGCCGACGTCCCTCTTCCCCATTGTATTATAATAATAATAATTAAAAAAAAAATTATTGTTATAAAACGTTAACACCAAAGAGGTGTGTCCAATATGGTCCAATGGCGGTGTGTCCTTAAGCATACAGGAACAGTGTGGATACAGTGGGTGTAAGCTATTGGACACCCGCTGTATCCACACATCAGTGCAAAAACAGCGCTAACTACGCCCCTCCAATATAAGAACTTCCATCCTACCATAAGTATACTGACCATTATAAATATATGGCAGGACAGAAGTCTAAACTGGTACACATGCCTATATTATAAATACAGTGATTGCCTTGATAATAAGCCCTACTCCAAAAATAAGCCCTATCCTAATTTTTGTAAAACCAACCAAAAAAACCCTACCCTAAAAATAAGCCCTAGCGAATTCCCACGTTTGTAAAAAAAATAAATAAAAATAAATGCATGATGGGTATAAAAGCAGGACTGAGGGGGGGGGGCATATTGGGGATAAAAGCAGAACTTTTTATATAAATCTCTGTCAATGTTAATTAAAATAAGACCTACCCNGAAAATAAACCCATAAAAAAAAAAATAAGACAGTGTCTTATCGGGGAAACACGGTAGCAANTCACACTCGTGAGTAAGTCTGGATCTCGTTCTTTGTGATCAGGGATTCAATTGTGGAGTGCAGCAATGATAGTTACTCCCCTGANAATAGTCAAATATTACTCTCATGCTAAACAGCTCATGCAAATGGCAGCCAGGTATTAAAGCAATACGTCAGTCTTAAGAGGATGGATTGGGGTTTTATCATTCTAAAATATAATGTTATAATGACACTTCTATGGCTGTATTCTCCAGAGTCTCATATATTATTTTACCAAAATGCATTTTCAAGGCATCTCACAAACCTGTGACTGAGAAANGCTTTGCAGCATAGATCGCAAAATTGTGACTTTTTGGAATAAATGAGTCGGTTTTCGTAACACCTCCTTCCACGAGGGACCCGCTGGACCTACTGTGTTGCTGTTTTGACCAGTGAGACCTGGGACCCCGGAAGAGGGAGCGTCTCCCTTTTCTGACGGTGCTAGTTACCACGACCAAGAAGGTGATTCTCGATAACTGGACCTATACTTCCGATGTTCCGTACGTAGTTACCTTTTGCGTACTCTATATTTTGAAAGACGCTCAACCCTNCCTGACACTGAACGTGGTGTGGAACGCCGCTTTGTAAATGGGAACCGTATATCACTTTCCTAGACTCCACAACTCAAANACACATCTATGCACTCTNTGAANNTACTACCTGGTATCTTCACCGCAATACCTGATCTTCCTCTTATTGACTTTTGTAGCAGGATGGTCTACCGCATGACATGACATTACCCACCTCCCCCACCCCCCCTGGTGTCTCCCTTTCCCCCTTGTGTATGCCTTCCCTTCCTCCCTCCCTATTCCCTTCACCACAATCCTTTTCAGGCATCCCTTACCCTGGTTTATTGTTCCTCATATCTCTACTAACGGGTGCACTGATTCCACCCAGGTTGTTATTTTGCATGGGGTTTATGCTGTGCAATGGCCTCTGTAAGCCCTGTTTCACCCTGGATACTTTNTTCCCCGTATTCCCATTGTCAGCCTTANCTGCCTAACCCAAACCTTCTATGCTCCACCTGGTCCCCACAGCCTAACCCTAACCTTCCCCTTCTATGCTCCATCCCTTCTCCACAGCTAACCTTAACCTTCCCCTTCTATGCCCCATCTACTCTTCACAGCCTAACCCTACCTTTCCCCTTCTGCAATCAATTTCCCTCCTCACAACCTAACTCTAACCTTCCACTACTACACTCCATCCCCTCTACACAATCTAACCGTAGCCTTCCGCTTCTAAGCTCCATCCCTTCCCTGCTGCCTAACCCAAACCTTCTATGCTCCACCTGGTCCCCACAGCCTAACCCTAACCTTCCACTTTATGCTACATCCCCTATCCACAGCCTAAACTTAACCTTCCCCTTCTATGCTACATCCCCTCTCCACAGCCTAACCTTAACCTTCCCTTCTAAGCTCCATCCGCTCCCTGCTGCCTAACCCTTAAACGTGTCTGAACTGTCAGCATAATGAATGGATGAAACGATCACCATACTACTCCATTTTTTTGTCTTCTGTGCCTATTTTTAAAAAGGGACTTTGCAGTGGGAGATACATGTCGCTCATGGTAAACTATTAAGTTAAAGAAAGAGACCGCTACTGTATGTTATACCATGACAAAGTGACGGCTGGGGCAGCAGGTAATGGCTGCAAGGGTCCATGTGTCCCTAGAGGTGACTGTTGCCCAACAATGCTGTAATAATGGATTCAATTCTGCGCAAAGACTAAATCACAATGCGCTGTTTCCCAACTTTTACGGTAGCAAAAATGTGTTTTTTATATGCAAATTTTTAGTCCTTAGGGACTTTACATGGTGTGCTTTGTGCATGAATCTGCCCAGTAGAGTCAAGACTTGGTCATGTCCAGTGTGTCTAGAATTTATTTACACATTTGTCATTCCCCTTGCCAGCGCAATAATACCGTGTTTCCCTTATAATAAGACACTTGTCCAAAAAAACACCATAGGGCTTATTTTCAGGGTAGGTCTTTTTTTTTATTAACATTAACAGAGATTTATATAAACAGTTCTGCTTTTATCCCCATCATGCCCCAAGTCCTGCTTTTATACCCATCCTGCCCCCCAGTCCTGGGGAATTCACACAAGGAGAACAGATGACTTATATACAGAGTAATAAAGAAAATGTTACGGATATAGACTAGTGAGAACAATTAAACGTCCATTGCAGATAAATAGTCAGCAATCACTGCCAGAGAGAACGTTATTTAAAGTTACGCAACTGGTCCATTACCCTGATAAAACACAATCAGGCCCTTGCTTAAATATTTAATCCAGAGACAGGACACATTGTTATAGCAGCAATGAAATATGAGATACGAGCTGGTAGCCGGAGGATCCTGCACATCATTTGGAATGGACTGTGCTTTCTATATACATACAAAGAGAGAGCTACTGGTGGTCCCGCTATCTCCCCAACACTCAGCGGTAACAATGTTGTTTAGAATTGTTCAAATACTAGTGTTTGGCCACATAAGCTTACATAATAGATCATGTCTTCCCTAAGGTGGGAGATCAGAAGCGAAGGAAATCTGCTGATTGAAGCGTCCTGGGGCATCCTGACACAGTGCAGATGGTGGAACGTTACAGAGCGATGCCTGCCTCGGCTTAATGAGCCATCACTGAAAGGCCAATGCAATGGGATGGAGAGACATTCTACCAATAGAATTCATGGCGGCAGTATACGTGTGGGGAATATATAGCATGGTGGCTCAGTGAATAGCACATGTGCCTCATGGCTCTGAGGCTGGATGTTCAATTCCTAGACAGGATTTTACCTGTGTGGAGTTTGTATGTTCTTGTCGTGTCTTTGTGGGTTTCCTGCGGGTGCTCCAGTTTCCCCCTGCCCTGTATTAGTCCCCGACTCTCTCCTTTAGAGTGTAAGGGTGCAGCCGACGTCCCTCTTCCCCATTGTATTATAATAATAATAATTAAAAAAAAAATTATTGTTATAAAACGTTAACACCAAAGAGGTGTGTCCAATATGGTCCAATGGCGGTGTGTCCTTAAGCATACAGGAACAGTGTGGATACAGTGGGTGTAAGCTATTGGACACCCGCTGTATCCACACATCAGTGCAAAAACAGCGCTAACTACGCCCCTCCAATATAAGAACTTCCATCCTACCATAAGTATACTGACCATTATAAATATATGGCAGGACAGAAGTCTAAACTGGTACACATGCCTATATTATAAATACAGTGATT
>JABWIB010003328.1:16033-36546 GCA_016617825.1 Platyplectrum ornatum | reverse complement strand
ACATTCATTTAACCTCTCCTGCAATTCACTATGGTTTTGCCCACTCTTGAAAAAATCCTTAAATTGGAACAATTTATCTTACCGTGTGTGCCCAGCTTAAGAGATAACATTTATAAAATATGCAATTACACTAATACGAGTTCCAGCAAGAAATTGAAAGTGAGGGAGAGACAGACCTTCAACTATATAACCAATATATCCTTAATAAGGTTCACCAGGACAAGCTGTATTTTTTTCAAAGTATCCTTCTAAGGGCTGATTACACTTACACCTTTTTTAGATGCAAGTGTAGAGATAAGCAAATCCCTGTTGCAATTTGATATGAAGTTAAATTCTTTTGCAGGCAGAGAAACTTTGCTTTTGCACAAATAATTACCAAACTGTATAGATTTAATCTATATTATATATATTATATATATATATATCTAGATTTTTGTTTAATTTAATGTAATTAATGAGCTAGGAATCATCACCTCTCAACTGTAATTGTAATAATTTTCATAGTTTTTACTTGCACCTGCAGTTCAATGTTTAGTTTTGCTCAGGTCTACACTTGCATCTGATTTTCCCTTTCTCCCAAACTCTGTATTAGCCCCCTAGAGGATATAATAATTTTAATCTATGGTACCGATATTGACATGTTCATCAAGGGAAAAACCTTTCACAATATTGTTTGAAACCACACTGAACTGAGAATCGTTGTAATGGATGCCCAGCTTTATACATAGTAAAAAGGGCTTGATATTTGTGACAAACATTTGTAAATTATAATCCAAGAAAAAGGGTGAAGAATTTGGGCCAAATGGCAAGAGATTGGAAAATGGCTGTTCCTGGCTACAAAGGATGCTTTCCATTGTTATTAATCTGTTGTTGATGGCTTGAAAAATAGAAAGAAGTAAAATTAAGGAATTAAAAGCTGTAAAATAATAGAAGGCTGAAATGTCTGTGTGACAGTCGGCTTTGCACCTGCTCTGAGTGGGAGGCCCAAAGCAATTATATTATATTTTATGGAATATATATTTTATTTCCAATTGTACTAGAACAACTCAAATTTATAATCTGTGAGTATAAAAAGCATATATTTTCCTATTTTTGCAATACCAGACCTTTACCAGCCTGAGCAGGTGAAACATGACATATAGGTTATCTCCACCATGATTCCAACCAGCACATGCTGAGGATTTGGGTCACCCCAAGCAACTGCTCCTTAATTCTGTTCATTTTGAAAATTGCTGTACAAACTATGCTAACAAATTGTTCTCAATTGAGTATACACTTTTTTCTTCATGCTTCTACAAAATATATGGAAATGTTTTATTTATGTGCTTAATGTATTGAACAATATACCACTTGTAATATTGCAATATTAATTGGGACAGAGTCAATGAATTAGTGTGTGAAGGGAGATCTAATCACCCAGATTCCTTACCTGTATGCTCTAATCCCCCAGGAGAATGCATTGGGAAATACTTTCCTACAGTTCCTCAGCTTTTGCTATAAGCTGAGAAGGATCCCTTTAGTAAGTAGGGAGGGTCCGCCATCTATTAGGCCAGTCCAGGTCTTCTGTGGCTGCTGCAGACTGATTAGGGTGACACCTGGCATCTGTATGTAAAGAGGCTGCAGGTAAAGCTCTCAGGGTCCCAATGGGGATCTGACTGTCCAGGGAAGGAGGTTACATACTGTGTGTCTGAGAGACCCTGGAACCCTCCTGACTGCTGGGGTACAAACTGCTATTGTTTATTATTGGTAGTTAAGAGGTTCCTGTATGTTTAGGTGTTTGGAGTAAAACAAGGTTTTTATAAAGTGACACTGGCGCTCTGACAACCTGCAGCTGTGCAGATCTCTAACATCAAAAGATAATGAGGGTAGTCCACCAACCTCTATAGGATAGTATGTAAAAAAGGGGGGAAGATGTTTGAGATGCTCAGCGCTGGGTAT
This sequence comes from Platyplectrum ornatum, assembly GCA_016617825.1. Lineage (NCBI taxonomy): Eukaryota > Metazoa > Chordata > Amphibia > Anura > Limnodynastidae > Platyplectrum > Platyplectrum ornatum. The sequence continues at coordinate 34,608 of JABWIB010003328.1, read as the reverse complement.
GTAGTAAATATTACAGTCTAAATCAGCTTGTTTCTGGTAAGTTTACAATGTATTAAGAAGGTATCAGTTTGTTAGCTCACAGTTTTTTCGTAATGTCCACAGAAGTGATGCCCAGTTAGACACTAGGGCCTAAATTCACTAAGCAGTGATTTTGCTGGGGAATTGAAAACTGGGGATGTTGCCCATAGCAACCAATCAGATTCGAGCTCACATTCTCCAGCATGTAAAATGAAACTGAGAGCTTGAATCTGATTGGTTGCTATGGGCAACATCCCCACTTTTCAATTCCCCAGCAAAATCCCCACTTAGTGAATTTAGGCCTGTGTGTCTATCTTCGTTGTCCATATATTCTCTTTCTCAACGCTGGTCCATCCTGCTGCTTGCTGTGTTCAGTGACTGCAATCCCCAGTGTGTTCCACATGCATTCCACAGTGCGTTTCACGGTGCGTTCCAGCTGCGGCTGCTCGGCTCAGATTTCTTGAAGAGATTATGGGCTCATATATGGAAATAGGAGAGAATACACGACATAGTGTAGAACTGTTTTATTGATTAAGTGGCCAAGACAATGCAAGTGCCTACTTACATATTTGCCCCTTGGGCTTTGTGCATTCAACAATATAAAAACTTTCCCCTCCGGTCCACAATCTCTGGATTCTCGGTACAAGTAACGTGTGCAGTACATCAAACCAACGCGTTTCAATTGTGTGCCTGATCTTTGTCAAGGTTACATGTTAAAAGAGTCTGCTACACTTATTTTACCCTCCCCTCACAGTGGGGGTTCTGATGTCACACAGATCGTGGCATCACTCAAGTAGAAGTTCAAAGGTCACTGAATAGTGTATAGTTTCACTTCTAAGATCTGTGGTTCAAAACACAGTTCTTGAAAAAATACATGTTTAACTGCATAAGTATGACATAATTATCCAGAGAGATTATTAGTAATAATCACCAATTTGCACTGTATAGACCAGAGAAACATTGGAAAAAACTATGTAGCCTGTTTGCAAATGTAGTAGCTACAAGTGTATGGTATAACATCATAGGAACCATTTGAGATCGAAATCAATGTTATGGCCCTTGGGGGTGATTGTGTCCATATCATAGATCAATCTCTTCTCCCCTTGGTTTGGGTAGACTCAAAAGATATATAAATATACAAGACCTCTCTCCTAAGATAATAAATAACTTACCAGTCATAACCCTGAATACCCTTTACCTCTAAAAATTTGTCTAACCCCCTCTTGAATTTATCTATTGATCCTGCCAATATCCTGTGATCCTGTGCACTTGATGTGGGTTTATTTCCTAAGTTCTGTGCTTTTTTTGTATATAAATTGTGGCTTTTTTGGGAGTAAGTCACATAATATAGGGTCTCTCAGGAGAATGTGCCAGTGTTTGCTGACAATCTTTTACATTCTTTTGAATTGACTGCTGTATTGCGTGATAAATGCCATTTGCGAGTTGCTCTTCCCTCTCCTATGTTCCCTGGTGGATTTAGCCTTCTCCTCCTTGCTGATTAAGAGGCTCTGTCTCTCCTTAGATTGTACTGCCTCTATGTCCTTAGTGATGTTTTCTTCTTTATATCCCTTTTCTAGAAACATGTTTTTAAACACATTGGCCTGCGCTAGAAATTCCTCTTCTTTAGTGCAGTTCCTTCTTAGTCTTTGTAGTTGGTTGCGGGGTACATTGTTAAGCCATAATTGGTGGTGACAACTTCTCTTATCTATGAAAGAGTTGGAGTTGGTAGGTTTCATATAGTTTTTCAGTTTTACTTATTGGTTTTCTATGTAAATATTGAGATAGAGAAAGTTAACTTCTGTTTGACTGGCACTGAAAGATAATTCAATTTTTTTGTCGTGGTACGTAAAGAACCTCTCAAGTTCCATTTTCGGGCCTTCCCACATGAACAGGACGTTGTCTATGTATATTGTCCAAAGTTTTAGATACTCCGTCCAGTCTTGTGGGGCCCATACTGTCTGATCCTCCCAATGTGCCAGAAAGAGGTTGGCATAGCTGGGGGAAAATTTTGCCCCCATCGCAGTGCCTGTTTTTTGAATGTAGAAACTGTCTTTAAAATGGAAATAGTTGTTGTTTAGAATAAATTTAATGCTTTCCTGTATAAATTCATTGAAAGTTACTTGCTCTGGGTTAAGGGCCTTCTCTACTCCCAGAATTCCATCTATGTGTTTGATTATGGTGTAGAGTGAGGTGACGTCAGCTGTCACCAAATAGCTGTCCTTACCCCATTTCATGTTTTCTACTTTATTAATGGCTGACAGGGTGTCTTTTAGGTAAGCTTTAGTGTTAGTCACCAGAGGTTGTAGGGTATGCTCGACCAGTTCAGATAATTTGGCTGTGACTGATCCTATACCTGCTACTATGGGTCTCCCTGGGGGCTGGGTAAGACTTTTGTGGATTTTGGTAGCAGGTATAAGACCGGTATGATGGTGGTATTAATTTCTAAGAATTTATATTGATTAGTACTAATTGCTCCTTTTTCATAGTGTCTGCTGATCAATTTGTTATATTCTTTTAGTATTTTCTTAGTAGGATTGTGGGCTAATTTTTGGTATGTGCTGGTGTCGTTAAGCTGTCTCAAAGCTTCTTTTTCATATTTCTCTGTGTCCATGATGACAAGCCCTCCTCCCTTGTCAGCTGGCTTTATGATTATCGCCTTTATTAAATGTTTCTGTGAAGCATCCTTTACTTTGAGTTGGATAGAACGTAGATTTGGCTCTAAAGTTTGTTGGGGGACTGCTTCCCTCTACTTCTTTTTCATTATTTTCCATTTCTGTTTTTACCTCTTCTCTATTTTTTAATTCGAAAAACCGTTTAAGCGTTATTTTTCTGACAAATATTAAACGGATTACAGTCGCTCTCTGGGGCAAATTTGAGTCCCATTTTGAGGACGTTGAGTTCTGTTCGGTCGTGGCATATATTCTAAGGTAAATCTTAGAGCTCTCACTCCTTTTTGTAGTTTCTTTCTATTTCGCTTTTTGTTTTTCCCTTTTCTCATTTTTAGATTGGGTCTGTATGTTCTTTTGTACATTGCATGTTTGACATTATCTTTAATTTTACCCCTTTTCCCTCTTTTTCTCCGTTTCTCTATTTTAACTTTTTTAACTCTCCTACTAGAAAGTATCTGTGTCGTGTTAGACTGCATGTTTGTTTTTTCTCCTTTTCCCTCAAGGCCATTATCTTCTTCTGGATTGGGGATAGGAGTTTCCTCTGTTGTTACATGCTGTGGGTTTTCTTGGGGGCCATTTGAAAATCCTGCTGGTCAGTTTTTCGTTCTTATTTTCTATTATTGGTGGAATAATGGTCCTCATGGTATCTGTCTCCCTGATTATATGATCGTAGTTTGTCTCTATAGTTTGGGTCCATGTGATAGTATATGCAATCTCTGTGGTGATCTGTTTCGTCCACCCTTGGGGATTTAGAATTATCCCTGAATCTTCTTCTTCACTCCGTACCCGATTGGCGTGCGGAGTGTTTATTCTGTTTTTGTTCTGTTTGATTCCTGCAAAATAAACTGGCTGACGTCAGTTGCACCATAACTATGGAATTGGTGTGAAATATCTGCTTCAAAATCAAGGCAGTGGTAAAAGGTCTCTCATCTACTGTCTCTAAAATCACAGAATCACAGATCACCTTGAAACTACAATGGAGGAGCTGGTGCAATTCTATAACATTGTCCTCTCCAGAAAGAGGTCTATTTGCAGATGATGTTTTGTTACTTGGTCCAGTACTCTTTTTCTCACTCCCAGCGCTGCACTTTTATATTTGGATGTCCCTCTATAAGTTGAACACATTCAAAACGGAGGCCTTCTGCATTAATTAACATTAACACCAAACAGTTATGCAACTTTTCCTTCACTCTACGTTTACTCTAATTTACTCTATAAGTGCTATCTATAAGTTCTATTAATTTACTCTATAATAAATACTATTAATNCGTTCTACTATCAATAACAATAAACGAGGTAGTATTCCCACACAACAGGTTATTATGGCCACAGTCACACAACACTTAGGCACAGTTCCAGATAGCTCGCTTCTGATCAAGGGGAATGCCCCTAGAGTTCTGAAGACAAAATCAGCTACTGACATATGAATGCATTCATATAAAGGCCAGATTTGTATTCCCAACATAACTTAGATGAGATCCTCCCACATCTCCCACATTTCTCGGGTCTCTCCCGCATATCTCAATTCACCCTCATGTCTTACCTGTCCCTCTTTTTATTCCTCACTTTGACATTTAACATCCATGTAATATTAACTGGTCTGCTTAACAGTGAATTTATGCCTCCCCACACCTACGCATAAAGGGATTTAGTCATGTGGCAGCAACCTTGCTGAGCATATTTAAACAGCTCTGTAAATCCATCTAATAAACTGAAATTGATTTATTGGCTGCATGTAAAGAAATTTATACCACTTTATTAGGCTCTTATGGAAGTTCTTCAGCCCTAGCAATGAGAAACCCTGCAGTGATTTACTGACCCCACAGCAAGGCTTGTCCTAGCATGCAGCATTCAGAGGAATAGCAAAACTAGGGAGACCTGTAAGAACTATGAGAACTGTATGAACACTGCTATAGCAGATATATGGAAAGGATGCAAATGTTCCATTCTGACATTCTTCAGTAACATGCTAGAGGAGAATAGTGTGTCTCCTCTAGCATGTTAGGACAATGGATTTTAAAATTCACAAGGCCATATTGGGGGGGAGGGGCTTGTGCTACCCCTATAGAGCAAAAACTGGATCTTGACCTAAGAATAACAGTCCACTTACTGATACTGCAGCCGTGCCTTCACTCTGAGCAGAATCTGAGTAAATCTCATGAGGAGGGGGGTGGACGGGTGGACCACCTGTACGAAGAGACTAAAAAAATTGAATGGTGGCCATAAACCGAACCACTCAGATCCCCTAAATTCTTTACTTTTGCACATAGAACTAATTTATAACTTTCTATGTAAAGCGCAAATGAGAGTTTAGCTAAGAAACTTACCTTTATTGCTGTATTCAGATCTGCTCTTGCACTTATTTCACATTAACACCAAAACTATGGATTAACCCCCTAATGTGCAACAGTTTGCCTATGCCTAGGCCAGGGGTCTGCAACCTGCGGCTCCAGAGCCGCATGCAGCTCTTTCAGCAGTCTCTTGTGGCTCTCCCGATCCTCTGTGACACAAATGTAACCATGGCTGGATGTGGCAAATGCACAATGCCTGGAGCACAGTGCATTTGCCACGGCCAGCCGCGATTACATCGGGAGAGTCACAGGATCAGTGGAGGATTCAGCTGTGCTGTGGTACTGACTGGCAGGGTCATGTCATTGTCATTCAGAAGTTGGAAAGCACCAAAGAGGACATTATGAAGAGAAAATTAAAAAAAAATACACCATAAATATCAGCTACTTTGTTTAATTTCTAAATTAGTTTTGAGCTGAAATGTTTTTTTTTTATTTATTTTTAATAAATATTATTGTTTAAAAGAAGTGTGTTGTGTTTAGTTTTTTTTCCACAAAATGTTTTTGTTTAGTTTTTCTTAAATATTTTTTATTAAGCCAGTGTGGCAGCAGTATACCACTACTACATTTTGGCATTGCAAAATATTAATTTAAATTAGTTTTTTTAATGCTGTAAAAACAGGCATAAAAAAATCAATTGAAATGGTAGTTTAAAAAGCTGCAGTCTTATTGTGGCAACTTCCCTGTGTCCTATCTAGAAGTAGGTGTTTCTGCTTAAACACGCACCTCTGAATAGACTGGACCCTGTATGTGTAAATAGATTGCAAATGTTTCAGTGGTGATGTCTAGTTTTCTTTTGTGCTTGGTTCTTGGACAGTTTCTACATTCATGTTTTTCTAGGTTTATTTCTTTGATTTCTTTTTGACATTTGGGACTATTTAAAGTTAGAAGTATTGCTTTGGACAGAGGGGAAAATGTAAACAAAACATTTTATTTAAATAAGACTCTTACAGAGAGTAGTGGGCAATTTTCCTTGAGCAGGATTTACTGGTACTGATCCATAGTTTTGGAATCATTTATAGCTTATTCATTAAGCTATTCAGTATGTCCTTAAATGTTTTTGTCCTTAAAAAAGAGAGGTAAGTACAACCAGAGCCATAGGTGCGTACTGATTACACTGGCAAAGCAGGGAGCAGCAACATCATGTAACTCCACCACCATAAACTGTAGCTCTGACTCCAGCTGAGAAGTAGTAGAGAAGGCCGACTAGGCCCTGAAAGAGGTTAATCTTTGGTAGGGGGCCCTCTCCTTCACTGGCCATGCAGCGTTCCCCTTGTGCGGCCGCCGCACGCTCCAGGAGCGTCACTTCCGGTGCTCATTGGGCGGACATCTTGGGTAGTTCATCGCGTGCACGAGGGGCCAGCGATCGGCGTGCCTCCTCGGTTGAACCCGGGGTGTTTATGGTTCCAGCTCCCCTGCCTATATCTCGGGCCTCTGCTGGGCCTGTTCCGGTTCCCCCTCCCGCTCCTTTGTTATCGGAAGGATCGGCGGCTGGTCTCCACAGCGTAGGGTTAGGTGCAGGGGGTTATCAGGGCATNGTCTTCTGGCTCTGGGGAATGGGCCTCTCGCTCCCATAGGTCTTGCAGGTCTCAAAGGTCGCACAGGCGACATCGGTCTTCCTCCTGGTCCCGGTCCTCTCGTTCTCGGGATAGGCATGAAAGGGGTTCTGGCCCGGAATGGTTTCCTCCCAATGGTTTCCCCCAGGGTTGGTTCCCCCAGATGCCCTTCCCCTGGGCCCCGTATCCTGGGCGTCGCTCATCTAGAAGGAGGTCGTGTAGTAGCAGTTATACCTCCTCTGTGTATTCGTCTAGGGGGAACCTATCCTCTTCTCGTTCTGCCTCTTTTTCTCCCCCTCCTCTTTGACATACGGTGGCTGCTCACCCTGTTTCTGATGTTTTGCAGGTCAGTGAGGCTCCTGGAGTCTCCAGTCGGGAGCAGTCTCTTCAACCAGTGGTCGAGGGGTCGGGTGCAGCGCCTGTAGAGGTTACTTGTCGGTCGTCTCCGGTTCCTTCTACTTCTGCGGCTGCGGTGCCTATTGCGGTTCCTGTACCATCGTCGGTGTCTGCGGCTCCCGTGGAGGGTGAGTTTAGGCCTTCGGGTAGTGGTGGTCGTTTTCATCATCTTTCTCTTCCTCCTCCTCCTCGCGCCAGGTCGCTTGCGTAGACAGGGAGGGGGGGTTGCAGGCATGGTAGCCGGTGGAGTCGGTCGCATAATCACCTCTGGTGGGGGCGGGGTCTGACTCGGTTTATTGGTCCTACAAGGCTCTCATGCATGGGTTGCGTGCGGGCATTCGGTATAAGATTGCTAGGGGTTGTTATGTGGATGTCTTTGCGCTGACTGATTCCAGTAAACAGGCCCTTAAGGCCACCAGGAAGCGTGGGGCTTCCGCTGACGAGCAATTTAGATAATATGAGAATTGGATTCCTAATTTCCTGTTTTTTGCGGAGTGTTATCTGTCTTCCCACCCCACTGAGTTCAGTGACATACTGAGGTACATGCACTTAGTTGATGACCTGCATAGAAAGCATGGTGGTTTTGCTTGGCGGATTTGTGATGAGTGTTTTCGCGGGGAGCGTGATGGTTGTCTTAGCTTGCGGTGTGGCCTTAAAAATGTCTACTTGTGGTTAGATATCACGCAGGGGAGCGGGGTGGCGGAACAGTTCCCTTCCCCTTCTGCAGCTGTCCCGGCCTCTGGGCAGCGGTTTCAGGTGGCTGGGCGCCAAGGTGTGCCCGGGTTTCGGCGCGGCCGCTGCTACAGTTTTAACAACTCCTCTTGCAACAGAGGCGCGAGGTGCATCTTCCGTCACCTCTGCCTCCGGTGTAACAGACCTCACCCTCAGAGGGAATGTTCCAAGCCTCCACCTCCCTCCTCCTCTCGCCCGGTCAATCTGGACCTGGAAAAAGCTAAGTCTCCCATTAACTTAATCAAGCTAGGAATGGTTGTCCCGATATCCCGATGTGGCTTGGGCGGACTTTCTATTTCGGGGTTTCATGAGGGTTTTCGGTTGCCTATTGTTGGTCCGGTCTCCCGGAGGCACCCTCGGAATCTTAAGTCTGCCTTTCAGCACCCCCTGGAGTTGCGTGCTAAGTTGGCTCAGGAACTTAGCGCTGGCAGAATTGCGGGTCCTTTCCCTCTCCTCCCTTGTCGGGCCTGGTGTTATCCCCGGTGGGTGTTGTTCCTAAAAAGGCTGTGGGCAAGTTCCGTCTTATACAGCACATGTCTTTCCCTGGGGGTCTCTCTGTCAATGATGCCATCCCGGTGGAGTGTGCCAGGGTTCGTTACCAGTCCTTTGAGGAAGCTTTAGCTATGGTGTGTGGCTTTGTCCACCTTAGCTTTGTTGGCTAAGGTGGACATTGAGTCCGCATTTCGCCTTCTTCCCCTACACCCTGAGTCTTTTATCTATATGGGATTGCATTTGTCTGGTGATTATTTTGTGGACAAATTCCTCCCCATGGGCAGTCTCTTGTTCCTATTTCGAGGCGTTTAGCTCCTTCCTCCACTGGTGTGTGGTCGCTGGTACAGGTTCCGCTGGGGTGGCTCATTACCTTGATGATTTCCTATTGGTAGGTTCGGCCGGGAGCAGCGAGTGCGCTGACTTGCTGTTTTCGGTTAAGGCACTGTTCCACTCCCTGGGTGTTCCGGTAGCCCTTGATAAGACGGAGGAGCTGATCCTGAGTTGCGGCGCTGCGCTAGCGCATGCGTTGCGTACGTGCGCATCGCGTATAAACCAAAGCTGCATTTTTTTGGCTAAAAAACGCAAATGTGAATAGCGCGCTAAAAATGCGCATTGCGCGCCCGGGAGCAGCTTAGCATCTTGCATATAGTTTTACCGTCTTGCGTGTAGTTTTACCGTCTTGCGTGTAGTTGTTTTTTTTGTTTTGTTTTGAATTTGTGACAAACCTGAGGGAACAATGTTAAATGAATGTAATGTATTTGCTTATTTGGTGAACCTAAATATAATAACTGACCTGTTAGTTAAAAGTGAGTTTATGCGTTTCCTTTAAAGCACTGACATGACATTTTATCCTTTTTATTCTTCATTTATTTTTCAATACCATACATAACATAACTTTATCCCATAAAATTATTATGTTGTTGGAGTAGTAACATTTACCTGTCATTAGCTAATAAAATTAAAAACATATTATACAGTCCCACAGAACTCAAGTAGCTGGAAAAAATGATAATGTTAATTAATTCACTGTTTTGACTGTAAATAAAAAGTGCACAAAATTCCACATTGTCCAATATAAAAGCTGCCACATGACTTGACACATCAAAAAAGCAAGCACTGTACAAAACACAAGTTTACAGGCCACGGAACACTTCCTACAACTATTGCAAATGATCTGGCAAGTATAGGAAATAGACCAGTTAGACCAGTTGCACCATCCCCAGGCTTTGGCCTCGCTCGGCTGACCACAGGCAGCCCATCTCTGTCCCGGTGCTGTTCCGTTTGGTGGGTGCGGTGTCATCGGTTGTGGAGTCTCCTTATGAGACGTTGCTCTTCCAGCTTTTGTAGTGGCCTTCGGGGGCGCGTTTCAGCTTAGCGAGTTGGTAGCGGTTTCCAAGAGGTCTCGGTCTACTGGTTTGCTGGCTTCTGGCGTGCGTTTGTCTGCTGACTCCTTATTATGCCTTATTGCTCGGAGTAAAACGGATCAAGCTGGTAGGGGGTGGTCGGTCACGTTACGCAGGCTCCCTTGTGTTGCTATATGTCCTGTTTCCTTTGCCTCTCGTTTTTCCCCTCTTCATCCTGTTTCTTCCCCTGTCTGGCTGGTTCATGCTTCTGGTGAGTCTCTTTCTCAGTATCAGTTCCGGAGTATTTTTCTGAGATGCAGTTTGGATGTTCGGGATTTCGGTACCCATTCATTCCGGATCGGTGCTGCTTCGGCGGCTGCTGCTGAGGGCGGTAAGACAGCTGCGGTCCAGGAGCTGGGCCACTGGTCATCTTCTGCTTATCACGGATACATTCGTCCACTGCCTCCTGCTGAATAACATGGTTTAGTCAGGTCATCCCTTGTCATTCCCTCCCGCCGGTGCCCCGGATGCGTCTGGATTAGCCAGGCAATGCTTGCTGTTTTCGGGGACGTGAAAGGATTTTTTTCCTCCGGCCAGGGGCATCAAGTAAGCCCCTCTTTTTAATCTAGGAAAAGATCCCCACAGTGCCGGCAGGTTTTTTACCTTCGCCCGGGGTATTCGGCATGCCAACCTCCTTTAGTTAATTTCTGTTTCTGTTCTGCCCCGCGGGATGACGGTTTGCTGGGTTTTTGGTAATTCTTTTGTGTATTGGCCCGGGTTACATCCCCTGGCTTCTGAACTGCGTTGCCCGGGTTATCGTTTCACTTGGCTAGGCCGACGCGGTATTTTGTGGGATTCCTTTTGGGTTTCCCTGGAGCGGGAGATGACATCTCGGGCTCGTCCAGACGTGGTTATCGTGCACCTCGGCGGGAACGATGTCGGCCGGATCCACACTTTGGAGCTTACCTCCCGAATCAAGTGCGATTTGATGTGGGCTGTGGAGACTTGGCAGGGCGTTCAGTGGGTCTGGTCTGACATTGTTCCATGCAGGGTGTGGCGGTATTCCTCCAATGGTTTAGCCATGGATGGCATTCGCCGCAAGGTTAATAGGGCTGCTAGGAAGTTTCTCTTGGCCCGCGGTGGGCTTCTGGTACACCATCCCTGTTTTCAATACGAACACCTTCATCTATACAGGGATGACGGGNTTCATCTGTCTTCGGAAGGTTTGGAGCTGTTTGTTAAGGGTCTGTTTCAGGAGGTTGGTTCCCTTTGAGTGGAGGCTCCGGTTTGGCGGTAGCAAATAACAAGTTATTGCAGCGTTTATTATCTATGGTTTCGTAGTGCTCATTGGTGTCTTTGTGTGTATGCCCGCGACCAGGCGGTCACTGGGGTTTGTCCGGGTCGGACAGTCTTAGCCTTTGTCACATCACCTATTGTTGAGTGTCTCACTAATTTAATGTTATGGAGCCAGTAAGATCAGGCTTATTTTGTTTATCTGCCTTAACTTGTATTTGCTTTTTGGCCACATCAAATTTAAATTTAAAATTAAATCATTAGTCAATTCTAAAATTCCCCTTTGATCCATCATTCAATAAACAACCTTCAATTCGGCCTTTAAAATGTGTCTGGTGTCGTTATTTCTTAAGTGTGAAGCAAGTGGGGTCGGTACAGAATCAATACTAGAAAGTTTAAGGTATTTCCCTGCCTTTATCCTGTGTCTTGGAGCTGCTGCAGAGATTTGGAAGACAACCAAGCCGGTAAGTAAAAAGTGCAGGGAAAGAAATGTGTAATGGAGAGGAAAAAGATGATATGTAATTTATAGGAAACATTAAAAAGATCTGTGATGGAGGAGTGACAGAGAGGGAGGTTAGTAATGTAGGGGAGACAGGATGGGGACATGAATAGTAATTTGTAATGAAAGGGGGCTTAGAGGGAAATATATACTAGGTGTGGGATATAACATATGTTGCGTAGGGGGGTATTGAGGGTGTAATGTATAGTGGACAGAGAGGAGGAGATGTGCTGTAAGTGGTGAACAAGGGGGGGTGTTATGTAAGGGGGCAGGGAGGGATATAGGTTATGTAAGGGGGGCATGCAGATATGGGGATGTGTAATGTAAAGAGGGAAAAGGAGGGAGATGTGTGATGTTCGTTATAGTTATAGAGAGAGATTAGAAGGGGGTGTATAATAAAGCAGGGAATTAAGAGTGAGGAGTGACTAAGCCTGAGGGACATTAAACCCCTTGACTGGGTGTTTATGTTTCTGTCCCTCCCTCTCTCACGTCATTTCCTGTGGGAAGACTGGGGGGTGTCTTCAGTATTCTCTTGTGTTTTGTTTGCTGCGGGACATCACAGGATCTTCTCCTTTGAATGGATAAGTATTCTTTTCATTATTTTTTGCTTTTTTTTTCTTCTCCTTTTTCCTGTAATTAGAAATGTTATGTTATATTTATAAAAACTTTAGTTTTTCCTTTCTTTCTTTCTCCTTTCTTTTTCTTTCTCTTTTCTTTGTTTTACTTTTGCCATGCAACATAATAGACGCAGGCCTGTGTTTCCCTGTCACATCCCCTTTCATGGGTGCGTGCTTTCTGGGTTTTTGTTTTGTGCATTGTAACGTGCACAGGACATCCCGGTAAGGCAGGAGGCCCATTACAATTCCAATTCTTACTAGTTTGCTGTCTGCGTTTCCCACTGTNGTTGATTCCCCTGTTGTTTGAAACTGCTTTCACTGTGGCGTTTGCTGGGACGTTTCAGGTTAGTAAGTTGGTGTCTGCTTCCAATCAATCTTTTTCCTCTGGTTTGCTGGATTCCAATGTCCGGGTCCTTTCTGATAGCGTCCAGCCTCTCCATAAGGCCAAGACTGATCAGGCACTCCATTAGCGATATGTGTCTGGTGTACCTTTGCATGCGCTATGATCTGCTTACGCCCCCTGCCTGTACTGTTTGGTTGGCGCATGATGCGCATGGGTTCATGATGCTTAGTTAGTCTGCTCTTTACCCTCCCCCCCGCATTCTCCTTCCCTCACACTGGTGCCTGATCTGACTGGACTAGCTGGTCTGCTCGCCGCGATAATGTGGGGGCATAAAATGACTTTTCCCTCTCAGCCAGAGGAAACCCTTAATTGTCCAGTTTACAAAAGATACCCACAGTGTCGGGTGTTTTTTTTCCTTAACCTTGGCTTCCACTCTTAGGTTTCCTTAGTCAGCATGTTGTTTTATTTTGTTGTGTTTTTTCTCTGCTCTTTCTCCTGCTTGTTTTTGCTCTGTGGTTTCTTGTATGTTATTGTTTGTTTGTTTCAGTTGCCACTCCTTTGTCCACTGGTTGTCAGAGCATGTTCACTCTGCTTTTGGTGGTCTGTCCAGTTGTAAGTGGTTTGGCAGGAGAGGCAAACTATGGTCTTTTCTCCTGGAATGCCTAGCTGGTGCGATGCGGTGTAATGGTAGGCCTGATGTGGTCATTGTCAGCGTTGGCCTTGTGTGGTTTAGGTTTGGTCAGATATTGTTACACAAAGTAGAAAAAAAGAGAAATAAACAAGGGTTAACCTTAGTTGTTCACCCTTTTTTTTAAAAGTCCAGATTTCTTAATCAGCGCAAAAGGCCAAAAAGAACAACAATATATATAATATTAATCCAATAAAAATATAGACCTGGGAGCTGCTAAATGCACACTAGGGTATCTTGAGTAGACCCCAACAAATTAAAGGAAATGAAAAACTTGAAAGAAATCAAGTTGCACAGCGCCCCACTTATCTATATGAGAAACAGCACCTCAAAGCTGATACAAATGAGATAGTGGAAACAATGTATAATAAAATACATACATTTTACTAAATAATAAATAAATGGATATCACAACATACATGAGTAAAATGATCATAAAAATAAGATGAAAGAGCTCAAAAAAATTGTCCAAATCAAAAAATGAAAGGTAAAAAATCAAAAATAGAAAATGAAAAACTAATAATTCAAAGATGACACTGAGTGTAAAAAGTCATTATAAAAATGCCTAAGTAAGAGAGTCAGGTTACTTGCCACTAGTAATGATCCAGAGCAGGAACATCCAGATGTAGTGTGTTGTTATGAGGAGAAAACTTTATAGACGTTTTTGATGTGAGGAGCTCCTCTATTTATGTGGCATCGTCAGGGATCTCACTGGAACCATGCCTCTGTTAAGCAGCCGCTGCACAGATGGCCAGCCTGTGTTGTGGAATGGAGTCTAGCAAGCTGCTTCTGAAGAGTGTAGTCTCAGAATTGATGGATTAAATTCGTGGAGGAACCAGAGATTCAGATGACATAAGTCCCAGGGAACCGCTGATATGATAGCTTACAGGAAAAACGCTCCTACTTTAAAAGAAAAGCACTCTGCAACGTGTTTCGTGTGTTCCACACTTTTTCAAGCAGTGTGGTTGGTCAGATATTGTGCCAGGCTGGCATTATTCCGGAAATGGTGTTCAGCGTAACAACAACCGGGCTGTGAAGGTCTTCTTTTCGGCCCGTGGTGGGCATGTGTACAGGCTGGATGATGGGCATTTGTCCTTTGACAATTTGAAGCTTCTTCTACCCAGTGAGAGGGGTCAGTTTGTTGGAGGACTGTTGATGACAGAAAGCAGTAGCAAGTTAGCAGTGCTTAGGCCATGACATGAAGCAATGTCTGGTGGTTGTTCAGTTGAGTATAGATTGTGTATGCTGCAGGTAGAGCCATGTCAGGATGGGTGGGTTCTGCTGTTTATTCCTCTCATCACTGGGCATAGTGCTGAGACTATTTGTTGTTTGTGTCAGAGATTGGGGTGCTCTTTTATTTCTTCACATTCCATATATTTAAACTAAATAATTTCAAGTTTTAAGCCATTTAAATTAACTCCCATCCCATTAAATTCCAAATTCAATTTCAGGATTATTGCGTGTGAATGAAAGGGGTTATGCACACATTCCAAAAACATCAAATATAAGATGCATATAACATACATGCATATACGATACATATAATATAAGATATATATAACATACAAAGATAAGAATCAATTAACATTAATGTAATTAATCATCTAATTCTTGTTTTGTGGATCAGTGTTACATTTAGAAACATTGCCACTGTGAGTTTTCTTATTGTTCCTTTGTGCTTGTGTATGGATCTCAAAAAATATGTTTCAGAGACATTTAATTGGAACCCAGATGTGATGACAACAGGGACATAGTAAAAAGCTCCAGCAACCATCAGTGACCTGTTTCTGTCATTCAGATATGTTACAGTGTATGTGCGTATGATGAACATCAAAATATTATAATGCTTACATACAGCTATGTTGTTGAAATATAAAATTACTTATATAGAAAATATTGTCCAAGAAAATACAGTCTATATAATTATATTTATTTGGTATAGATGAGAATCTATGACAGACAATTTTGCCTGATTATGAATGCAAGTGTTCATTTTAAATTTAGCTGTTTATTTTTTTTGTTCAATTTATATGAATATATAAATTATAGTTGTATATTTTGCATTTTTCTCAGATGTCAATTGCTGATTATGTGTGGTGTACCAAGAATGAATAATAGAGGAACAATAGCAAGAGACATTGGACCAGATCCAGGCTTAAATACTGACTGGCATTTACGCTGGTTGTAAAATGCCAGCCAGTGATGTAAATAAAAATATTGCACATGTGCGTGCCAGATGTTCTTAGTATGTAACGAATGCGTACAAAACTCAAGTTAGTCACGTACCATGGGCCGGGTTTGGGCATTAGTATGCCGATCGTGTTGGGGAAAAAACTTTACATAAAGTAAATGAAGCAGATCAGCGCATAAAGATAAGCTTAAATGTCTTGATGGCTTATACATGCTAGGGGAGGGAGAGGGAAGTGAACAGAATGTTAAAGAAACAATGCACGACTTTGTCAATAACATGTATGAGTATTGTGCTAATAACCTACAAGGTCAATATTTACAAGGCAATTCAGTCATCACAACTACAGTATGGTCAGTCGAGGGCTGGTTATGTAAATTAAATGCATCTTTTCAGTTCGTGTAAGATTGGAGAAGGGGAATGTTGACTCAGCTGTATGTTTCCTTCTTCCTTCATATTTCCCCTCCTGTCATAGGGTATAATTAACACTATTCAGGATGACACAAATTACACAGCTGACAATCAAAGTAAGGAGAGAGAGAGTAAAAAAGAAGGTGGAGAGAAGAGGATGGAGAGATAGATGTTAAAAATTAGTAACAGTGAGAGAGGAAAACAATGAATGAAAAAGGGTAATGGATATATAGGGGCTGATCCAGATTTTGGTAGTAAAACAGGTGTAAGTGTAGACATGGGAGAAACCCAACCATTGAACTGCAGGGGAGGCAAGTATAAACTATGAAAACATAATTAAAGTTTAGGGCTCAACCTAGCTCAACTCTAATTTTTAAATTAAACATAAAACACGGCAGTATTTGAGGTCTTTGTGCAAATGCAAAGTATTTTTCTATGTGCTTCAACAGAGTGATGAATGTTGAAGATATGATAACCTCTGAATATATATTGATAAAAATGTGACCATTAATTAGCTGTTTGCAGATCAGGAATACAGTCATATAGATACTACATATAGTCCACTGACAGCAGTCAGTCATTCGTTAAAGTGTATAGTTCTTAGAACTGGGCATCTACTTTGTGATCAATGTGCATCTTATGTATATGCTCTGTCCTTGCTACACATTACCCCATGCCCTGTGTATAGCTTAACATGCAGTTAAACCTTCTCTCATTCCTTCCAATGAATCAATGAGACAAACAGATATCTGAAGCATTGGTGTTTATAAGGGTAATTGGGTTTTAGAATAGATATATATGGGTATGTATATAAATCAGTTGTATTGAGTTTCAGTATTGCTAAATAAGAGATGCATGCATAAACACATTGTGGGAGGCTTAAATACACTTACAAACAGCACAAAGTACAGCATACAGAAATACCCTGAGATGTAAGCAGGACTAAATAGCATTTATACACATATATACACCAGCTTTTTGCCCACTGCGTCACCCGCATGGAAATATTAACGCAATAAGACTTTTTTCATGTTTAAGTTCACTTCACAACCCCTATAAGAATAGTCTAAAAATACATAGCCAATATGGGCGAGATTTACTCAGCCCCTCGCATCCCAACTGTAAGTTGCCTGCCTGTTCCCTCCCAGGGACTGGGTGTTTATTAACATACCAACTATGTGATATATATACAGGAGTGTATATATATATATATATATATATATATATTTATATATATATATATATATATATATATATCCCTTAGCATGTAAGCTCTCACGAGTAGGGACCTCCACCCTCCTGTTATCTCATCCCTCCTGCATACATCCATTGTAATACATTATACACATCCCAACAATTTTAGTTATTACTCTGTGCTCATGTTTTATATGTTCTCATGTCTGTTACTGTACCCCATGTTATGTATGTTATTGTACCCCACGTTATGTATGTACTTTTGCTATGTACGGCGCTGCGGAAACTATGTGGCGNGTGCCAGATGGCACCCGGGCCGGCCGATCACTATATATATATATATATATATATATATATATATATATATATATATACACATATAGGCCACTGCTGTGGGCTTGCCCCCAGGCCAAAATTTGCCAGCCTGCCCGTTACCCCGTATTCCAGATAAGGCGTTACCAATGAGTGGTAAAATTACACAGGCATCTCATGCATCTATGCCCCTTTTTATACATGCTAATATCTTATTGGCCCGTGTTGCTGCTGATTGACATTGTGCCCTATTGCTAACTCTATTAACAAGCACCCCTAAATCCTTCTCCATTGAAGACTCCCCTAAATTTATCCCATTTAATGTATAGGTTGCATGCTTGTTATTGTGACCTAAGTGCATAGTTTTACATTTAGCTATGTTGAATCCTATCTTCCATTTGGCTGCCCACTCCCCCAGTTTATTCAAGTCCCTTTGTTGACAAAAATAGTGACTTTTCTCTCTAAGCCATCCCCAAGGTCATTTATAAATATATTAAAAAGGAGTGGCACCAGCACGGAGCCCTGCGGTACACCACTTAAAACTTTCGACCAATCTTAAAAAGTTCCATAGAACAGATAGTGTTAATGTTAGTGTTACTGTAAATGTTACTGGTAGTGTTACTGGAACTGTTACAGGCACTGGTAGTTCCAGAGTGAGACTTGAAACAGTAGTGTGAGTCTTCATTTATACAGTATGCTTAAGTGGCAGACTCACAAACCAAAAGCCCTTATTAGGACTATCTGTTCAGTTCCACTTAAAATTAGTGTACAAGTAGTACACAATTTATAGCTAGAACTTATTTAAAAACATTTTTGGTATAATTAGTAGTATAATTTAATTTCCTTTAATTCCTTTTACTCGTATTAGCTTAACTTATTTTAAATTATTATTTTCATTTGATTTACTTTAATTGAATTAGTTATCTTTATTTTTATTAGTATTAGAAAGGGATATTTGTTGGGCTGAAAGGGCCCTGAGAGGGAAAGTTAGATTGTTCAACTATTTCATCTAATTTATTTAATTGCACATATAATTTTGTGAACAGTTGAACAATTTTAATACATTATTATTAAGGCAGAACTGTTATTTAACTGTTGGTGTATAAAGTAGAATTTTTATGGTAGCATGCAGTGTTTTTTTTCCTTTGTGCATACCACACACTTGAACAATGTTGAGCAACTCAAAAGTCCATCTAATACAACATAATATTGAGGCAGCACTTTAATTAAACTGTTGGTATAGCAGGAAAGGCTCAGACAATGGGGGGAATTCACTAACTGATAAATTACATAAATCGTCAGTCGCTGACGATATTGGTGACGATTTGCACAAATGTGTATTCACTAAGTGACAAATGTGTTATTATTCGTCATTTTGTGTGACGTTTAGAGATCGTCAATGTTACATCGCTGTGACGATCTTTGCAATANAATGGATACAAAAATGGAATTCAGTAAATGACGAATATTGTATTC
>JABWIB010003327.1:34304-45703 GCA_016617825.1 Platyplectrum ornatum | reverse complement strand
TCTCTCTCCCTCTCCCCATCTTTCTCTCTATCTCCCTCTATGTCTCTCCCCCCTCTCTCCCCCCTCTCTCCCTCTATCTCTCCCCTTTCTTTCTCTCTCTCTCTCTCTCTCTCCCGCCTTCTCTCCATCTATCTCTCTCTCCCTCCCTCTCTCACTCACTCTCCCTTTCTTGCTCTCTCCCTCTACATTACATAGTGCTGAATTGTAATATGCACCAAACAATTAACTCCCAAAGTAAATAGTTTTCAAACTGAACAGAAATTCAAGATGTTCACATTATTTGTTAATACATTACAGGTGATGTCTATGCAGTTCTCAGTNCTAATACATTATAAGAAACAAGATTTGAGAGAACTTTTTTGTATGCATTGTCTATNATCAATGCAAATAAAAATATACTCACATTTAAGGTTATGGAGACGCCGGAGCATCGGGGGAAGCAGCTGGGCACCGCTCTGGTGCCCAATGAAGACACCTGAAACATGAGAATAATTTTATTTAATTTACTACTATTTTTTTGCAGATCATCATAACGATGTGTAGTTCTAGATTTCCATGACCTCTTGTGCTGAGGAATTCTCAATGAAGATTAAAAACAAACACATATTTTGGGGACATTTATAGTGTGCTTTGTAACAGAGATGTACTGAATGCATTCAATTGCAAACAACCTCTGGAATGGACAGAAAGGGACAAAAAAGAAGTGGTTCAAGCTGGATTATCAGCAGGTAAATGAAGGGTGACATTCCCNGGGGCTGTATCTTCATTTTGGTTTTGAAGAGCTGATGTTTTGGTTTTGATATGATCAGATACATTTCGTTCACACTCTAGGAGTCAATGAACTAAAAACACTAACCACCTTCTCCCCAAACTCCTAGGGTCAATAACCCAATAACGGTATCGGCCATAATAAACTAACATCACTTATTAACTGTGANGTTATAAAGATAAGACACAGGTTCGGCATGCAGGGATTGGTGAAACAAGTCACGCACCACAAGAGAGGTCAATTTAGAAAGCAGTTAATAAAGACATGGAAGAATAGGAAGTCATGAGGGCAAGTGATCAAAAGATAAGCAGGTAATATAGAGTTAATTTAAAGATATGCCGTACAGATGTGTTTTATGGGATGAAAAGCACAAACAACAGTTTACGAGATATAATTAGATGGGAATAGACATCAAGGGTTAGGAAGTTCAATAAACTGGATTGGGATGAGCTTGACCAATGGTAAACAATAAGGACGGGAAAGGGAGTAGATTACGATGATTTACATTGTCTGTGAAATTAAATAAATTAAATAAATGTTGTTATAACACTTTTTCTTTATAACATTTCAATATTTTTAATGAACTAATTATACATTCATATATCTACAACGGAACTCTTATTTTCTCCATCATGAAATCTCCAAAGCTTCAAATGAGCTCCCAGAACACATTTGTTAATTAATGAGGGTTGACGACTTTTGGTTTCGCCTTCCTGGTTTCTNCCTAGGTTACGCCCACACTGTTCAATCTCTTCTCAGATCCACTGCCTAATGCTGCCATGGATCACCTCTCTATGGTCCATATACATTTCTAGATCTCTCAGTGTCTTCTTCTATTGTGTGTTCTTACCCTCCTTGTCTTCACCCCTGCCCATTCCTACTCCATGNACCTGTGAGGATGCACTGTGAATTTTAAACAGGGCCAGAACTTGACTCTCGCCCCATAGCAAGGAGATGGAGCCCAAATATGTATGGGCAGAGCTATGTGGTTTTGGGGTAGGTAAAAAGCTGTTCAACACTCCATAAATGAGCTGAGCCGCTTGCAATGTAACTATAAACAGCACTCAGCATCATTCATAGGTTCTGAGAACTGTTTTAATCTATCAACCGCTGACAGCTTGCTCGGGGTCCCATAGCAGCCACACCCCTAGTGCTCTGTTACAACCCTGGTTTTAGAATTACCCATGTCTTCCTCTAGACATGCAGTTAATCCATGCATGTACTTAGAGGATTAATGGTGCCTGGAGCAGGTGACCGTATGGTGCCCCAACCTATTCTTTTCTAGTTTACCAGGTAGCATGTCTCCCGATCACCCTCCAGCTTTTATCCCTCTTCCTTGTGTATAGCCAGCCTTCCTTTTAACCCCTGCTTATGTGTGTCATTCCAGTCATTCTTTCTGCCCCCTCCTTGTGTATCCAGACAGAACTCTGCCCCCTCCATGTTTGTCCAGCCAGTCTGCTGCCCCCTCCTTAGGTGTTAAGCGAGCCTACTGCCTCCATAAGTGTGTCCGCCCTTCTACCTCTTCCATAGATGTATTGTATAAAGATCATGAGGGTGAATTCAAGGTTCCTTGCAGCATCTCGCTACACCCATGTACTTTGNAACGGCAATGCTGTGTACCTATACATTCCTGATAATAAATAGTATAGAAATATTATAGTATGTGACATTATTTTGCAATAAACAAAACTACAATGGATCATCTATTGTCATCCAAAATACAAAAATATTTTATTTAGTGCATATAACTATTAGGTTGGGGTTGGGTCCATTGGAATCGGGTCATTATCATATTGAGCTACTTTGGGCCAAGTTCACTTTTCTTAGAAACTATAAATATGTTATTGCTAGTTTCCCGAATAACTCCCCTACTTTCCTTTGCTGCCTTTCACTAAAGCACATGTAAATTCCTCAGTAGATGCATTTATACAATAGACGAGGCCTGCAATATTACTTTTTTTCTTAAGGCGTCTTCCCTAAGGTGAATAACAAGTTGTAGATCATTTTTAATGAGCGTCTTGGTTGGAAACAAAAGAGAGGAGGAAAGTAATTGATGTGATCGTTTATCTAGCTTTCCAATTAACAGAAGTGCTGATTAGAACTAGCTATAATAAAACAGATAACGACAGCCATGTTTCTCAGACTTTGCCAAGGCACTGGATTGTTTGGTACCTATTAGACACATGGTTGTTGTATATGATAACACTAATGACAGTTGTCCATCCCCAGTTATTACTTCGTACTTTCTCTTTCTTCTTGTATTTTTCCATGAAGGAAAACACACATCTCCAATACTGTGTTCTGTTCTAAAGGCCGTATTTACAAAATACATTAGAGACTGTAAAAAAAAAATAAAAATACTTTGGCAGGGGAAAAGGGGAATTGCCTCTCATCAGGGGTGGTAGAAGCTAGGACACAAAAAAAATTTAAACAGGCATTGGGTAGACATATGGATATCCTTCAGAAGAAGCAAGGATCAAGTGGTTCTTATCTTCCGTCAAATTGGCCATATTCAGATCTTTAGGCCCTAATGCAAGCAATATCGTTGATCAATCGGATTTTCCACTATATCGTTCTCATGGTGGCAGCGCCACGTATATACAGCGTCTCTCCATACAAGACGGGGACGCTGGACCATCACACGAAGGTGCCGGGCACAGCTCCGGAAAATCCGATTGATCAACGATATTGCTTGTTTAGGTTTTTCTGCGTTTTATCACCGTTTCCAACAATCGTGGGTTTAGGGTAAAAATTGGCCCGTGGATGGCCACCTTTAGTCAGGATCTTAATATCTATAGCTTGGAGCAGAGAAGGGAAGGGGGGCATGATAGAAACTGACCATGGTTTTGACCACTCTTGATTAATGTGCCTAAAGATCTTAATACTACTAAAACAACAGCAACAGGAAAATACATTCTCTTTCCCCATCATGCTGTATGAGAAGACATACCATTAACATTCTAAAAGTCTTGTATTTTAAAGTCATTAAAATCCACAACTAACTTGTTTACTAGTGACAGCTCCATCTTGACGCCTATAGAGTATAGCATAAGATCCCAGGACTGAAGTTAAACAAACCAGTGTCTTTACTATCATAAAATCCAGTCTATTATCAAGCTCATATAACCACCTAGGTGTTTAATGAACCTAGGTGAAGATACCTGGCAACACTCAGACATTGAGAGTACAAAGTTTAGGAGAAATATCTAAACTGGGTTGGCACGACAAGAGTTGACAGCATATAGATTAAAATACTGGAACAAGGAAGATAAAGTGTCAAAGCACCTCACCTTTTTACTAAAGGCTCATGATCTGAATTTAACTNAGAATTTAACTTAGGAACCACAATACTACACCAGGTCATGTGAGGGTGACTAGACCAAAACTGGTAAGAAATGGTTCTGGAGTAGACAACAAAGAGACAAGTCAGACACAAAGCTGACAACACAACAAGGAAACAAAATACATAGACAAAGCAAACACAGCAATGCNGAGATTTACTAAGACAGGAAAAAGACCAAGAATAGGACTATGATTAAAGACAGAAGGCAACCTGATCCTTAATCCTATGCTCACAACTCTCGAAAGGCTCCTGGCGACTGTTCTACCTGAAAAAGGCCGAATCATATTGGAGAAAACTCACTTTAATAAAAAAAATATCTTACCTAACAAACCCTAGTATAAGGGTAAACTTGGGGCCATGCTATGTTAATATTTCCATAGGGAAAAGGGTAGTTTAAAATAATCATCTGGGACAGGATCCAGATTAGCACTCGATAGCCGACTTCCGCGTACCCCCATGTGGAAGTGCCCAAAAGCACACTGCATGCGGACACCAGATCCGCACTATCGTATCCACTGGCTTTACAGAACATTACCGAATGAGAAAGGGGAGTGACATGNCAGCACTGCTCTCTGTGTGAACAGACGTATATACGAGCACTGACATAATAATGACATTTAGACACAGCAAAGCCAGGGAACAGCTCGACATACTTATCTGTAGGAAGTCGTGAAACTCCTGATGTTGAGAAGCCCTCTGTCGGCATTGCTCCTGCGTCATGGTTCTGTTGTCAGCAACTGCCCTGTGGAAGAAAACACAGTAAATTAGTGGACATCCATACAATACCAATATAGAGATACATAACCGATACCAAAAAGAGACCAACATGATCTTTCTATCATTTTTACACAGACACATACAATAGGGATAATTTAACGCAAACNGGGAGAACATACAAACTCCACACAGATTAGAGTCCTTGTTATAACTTTTACTTTTACTGTGTTCACATTGGAGACCTGTGTAGCTGACAGTGACAACCCCCATGCACACTGAGGGCAGTGACACGAGGGTTTAAATTTTACTTTTATTTTACAGCAATCACTGGGTAATGTTTAATATGTACTGATGTGTGAATTATAAATGCTCTTAATATAAAAAATGTCTATACTGAATAGATAACACAAGCTACAGGATGCATCAACAAGTCTCCAAGACTGCTTATGCTTAGGAAGGGCTCTTAGAGGCCTCCAGGCTGATAACACTGGGCTGCACCTGAGCTCATTAGCAGGCAATGAAAAAGACAAAAAAGTGCAAATGACTGACAATAACAAGAAAAAAGATAAGGTCAAAATAGGATCAGCCCAGACAACCAAGATAATAAAGAGCCAGAATAGAGAAGATTTTCATTCCAGGTGGAGTACAAGCAGGGCATAAGACTTTGATATGATATGGGTACAGGGAACAGTAGATGGGAGAGGGGACATAGGNAGGTGATGTATGGAATTCCTAGATCTATTCTGCATTTTAATTAGGCAACCCTAGAAGAAGATCATCAATAGATTATGAATGCAGTAAACACTTAAAGATTGAGCCAGAGTTTGTGGACCTGATTCAGAATTTCAGGCGGCCACATCGAGCGGCAGTTCGGGTCGTTCGTTTCGTCACCAATTGGATCATTTAGAATTCTAGGGAGTCCTATTAGGATTTGCACTTGGCACCAGGAAGTTGCCACAATTTTAAGCTCAGTGAGTGGCACTTGTTCTCCAAGTGTTTGCATAGATTTCTTCTGGGTGATCTGGTTTTCCTCCCACACCAAACATCTGGTAGGCTAATTGGCAGCCAACCAAATTGTCTCTAGTGTATGTGGTCCATTGTAGAGCATGTATAGCACTTGCCCCTATGTATAAATCACCAATCTCCTTTAGAATGTAAGCCTGCGGGCAGGGCCATCTTCCCCAACCATTCTTTCTATATTCCCTACTGTACATTGCTGGGGATACTATGTGGTGCCTTATAAATACATGTTGTTATTATTATAAATATTATTATTATTATTATTATTATACCTGACCTAAAAACCAAACCACAATCTTATAAGATAAGGAGAAAAGTAGCAAGGTCTAAGACTTAGAAGTGCCAAGCACAGAACTATCCGTGAAGCTGGGGCTTATGGCATCTGTTGGCACCACTGGCCCATGCTTCACAGGGACTGGCTGAGATCATTTAGTCCATAAAGCGTCATAAAGCTGTGACGGGGTGGTGGACGGCAATCTATAATACAGAATTTAGATAGGAATGGTTTACTGTAAAATTATATTTTTAAAATCCTTCCTATAATAATAATTAATTAAATAGTTGAGTACTGCTACTTATGATTGGTCATAATTTCCATAGAAAAATCAAATTCATAAGTATTTGTTCAAAATGCTGTGATTATTAGTTATATACTTGCCAGCCCCATTTTCTCCCTCTGCTGGCAGAAGACAATGATAAGCTGTCAGCTGCTGGCAAGATATTAATAAATAGCTGTCAGCACTCACACACTCATTACTGTTCAATTTACCAGTGACTGAAAGCTTAGGCCTGTGACTACTGACTGGTCCTCTGTAGGTGCAGGGTGGCACAGTGGACAGCTGTATTGGGCCCCTTTCTGCTTTGGGCCCCAAGCACCTGAACCAACTGCACTGTAGTTGAATGTAGTCTTACAGTTATAGTTGCCACATACCAATATTTACATGACAAAACTTGCTATGTGTTATTGTTACATTTTGGTGCTATACTGTTTATTAGACTTTTACTATACACTCTGAAATAGAATAGGTCAAGAATTCTACATACTGCTGTTAGTAACATCATTACAGAGGACAACAATTAATATAGGTACCCTAAGGCTGAAAAAAACAAATACACTGTACATTGTGCAAGGTAGCCCCTAGGAAAGAATGTTATTAAGAGTGATGGACATTATCTTATCAGATAGCAGCTCAGCTCATTAGTTTTCATCAACATTGTAGAGTTAATTACCAATGTAACCTCCCGTAAAATGAATCATTGTGGGAAGTGCTAGAGTTTTGCAAAGCTTTAAGCTTCTTCATCTGTAGATATATATATATATATATATATATATATATATATATATATATATATACACAGAGAGAGAGAACAAGTTGAAGTACACAATCTCTTGTCTATGTAATGTACTGTATTATCCTAGTATGTTTTAAAGGAAATGTCTTTTTACAATGTGAACAAGATACACGTTTGATAGGGCCTGTTAGTGTTGATAGGATGGTGATTGAACACTGACTGACACAATGGTACAATACTAAGATAAGTAAAGTAGATGGTAGACACTAAATGGCTTTGATTGTGCTAATAATAATAAATAATTGGCTAATTAATTGTAATAGTGCTAATTAATTGTATGTTTTGCATATAGGGAAATAAATGTAGATTTTTCTTGGCCTTTTTCTTGTCATGAGCTGCAGATTTGTTCCTGGGATTTACTAAGCAGAGACTTTGCCAAATTGTCGTATAGTTCCGTTTTTTGTATTTGGCCATTTTNGAATTTACTGATCTTGCTGTCAAACTGCAGAATACTTTTCCCCACCAAATTGCCATGGTGATTACTAACATGACCNACATAGACCTTTAGGCATTCGCTAAGCAGCGATTTACCAAATCTACGTCTCTT
Source organism: Platyplectrum ornatum (assembly GCA_016617825.1). Taxonomy (NCBI): domain Eukaryota; kingdom Metazoa; phylum Chordata; class Amphibia; order Anura; family Limnodynastidae; genus Platyplectrum; species Platyplectrum ornatum. The sequence goes on along the minus strand of JABWIB010003327.1, from coordinate 37,954 downwards.
TGCAGTGAAATTGCCAAAATGAAAAGAAATGCCTCCCAAAGTCAATTTGATCCGAATCACAATGCATCCATCATATCCTAATGGAAAGGCTTATATAAACTAATAGACAAACAAGGACAGACAACCATAAGATACACTAATTCTCAAACACACTCACACATCAAGCACAATAACAATGAAAAGAGGAAAAATATGAAAATGAAATTTTCAATTCAGAATTCAATCTAACATTACTCCAACGACTTTCTTCAAAACACCAGTCTCTAACTGCCTATACTCCAGCTCCCAAAATCGCAATGGCTGGAATTAGGACGCGTGGTGGTTTTCTTAGGCATTGTTTAACTTTTGCGAATAAGTCTCTGTGAGCTGGAAGATATCAGCACAAGTTGATCACCAAAAATTGCCATTGATCAATGAGAATTTGCTATCGTCTTCCAAAATCGCCTCTTAGTAAACGCTGAAAAATCCACAATGATTTGAAATCCCTGGAAATATCTCTGCTAATTCAATCTTCCACCCGGCCTAAATTTACTGCAAGACTCAAAAAGTGGGGATGTTACCTATAGAAACCAATCAGATTCAAGCTCTCAGTTTCATTTTTCATACTGGACAATGTAAGCTCGAATCTGATTGGTTACTATGGCCAACATCTCCATTGTATTCCATTGTACATGGATTAGACGACCAATTTTAACCATTTAAAGCCTTTCTTGTTAAGATAAGGCTGATGAAAGATAAGAGTATGTATTTATAGGATAGGAAGGGACATCAGGTGTGGGCTAAGTTTGAAAATGTTCTAAATGTTGAGTCAATGTGAAACATTTGATTTGATTTAAATAATAGTAAGTTATTCCCCTAGTTACCCAGTCTATATCACCCCAAAATAGGCCATTCTAAGCCAGGTCCGTGTAATTAGTATGGCCGTAGTTGCGTAACGACACAGGGCACAAGGGGTGCAGCTACTAGGGCGCGAAAGTCGTTCCCCCAGCTCTGTAAGCAATCTGTCACAGCTTCTTTCAAGCAGACAGGCCAGCTCAGCTCCGCCTCCACTACCACATGACTCCGCCCATCTAGATTCTGCCCCGCCCCCTTACTATGGGACCTAAGCCTGTCACGTTCTGCCCCATATGTTCCATTCTGTTNATCTGTTGCATTTATACATGTGCACATTTATTAATGGGACACAGTATTCAAATGCACAAAATGACACTAGCTAAAAATAAGGGCAATATAGAATAATATTATACAGCTCTTTACTATAATGTCATGTCTTTAGAAAGTAACAGGGGTTTATGGGTTAATGTGCTCTGCTCAGCTCCAGCTATAGCTTTTACCTGTCTTTGATATGGTGATATTGAAAAACACAGGAATACATTTCTAAGTCCATTTGTTAGATGTGCCTTGCAGGTATTCTAATGACCCTTTGAAATTGGGCTGATAAGATCAGGCATAGCAAGGTGCAGTATGTGTCACAGTAGCACAAATGTCACTATTTAAGTACTCAAGAATAACTCCAAGGGCCAGATTTACTAAGCTGCAGAAAANGAAAATGGAGATGCTGCCAATAGCAACCAATATGATTCTAGCCCGAAATAAAACATGTTGCAAATTGCATTTAGGTATCTATGAGCAAAGCATCAGCAGCATTAGACACATTTATGCTAATAATGTTATTGGGGTCAGAGACAATGTAACTCTCATCTGCATAAATGTGTATATAACTGTGAAGTGGGTGGAGATAAAATAGCTTATAGCCAATCAGAACCTCCTATGAGAACATCATATGTTATATATAGGGAGAGGGGCTGTGCCATACAGAAGCAGCATCCCTACTTTTCCAANTCCACAGTTTAGTAAATTTAGGTCCAAAGCTGCATGTGGTAGAAAGATTGCTATAAAATGACCAGATCAGCGTTGCCGACAATTGGTTTCTCCGTCCCGGCTGACCCCATGGGGGGTTGGACAGAGGGCGTGATTAATGTAAATCACCCCTGAANCCCTGCCCCCAANCATCATCTAGTCCCGTGCATCATCACGCTGATTTATATGAAATCACTGCCTCAGTTCNAGTCCTGAGAGATTTGCAGACTCTCCAGGGATACCAGGAGACCTGGCCGAAATTCAGGCATCTCACCAACATTCCGGTAGAGTCGGCAACTCTGGATTAGATGATAATGTTATACACACACCTCTATAGAAAACACAGATCCCATATTGAACTTGTTAAATCCATTCCCGTTCTCTACAAATTGCTGCACTTCAAACCTGCTTCAGAGACAGCTGCCTNGGTTTACATCAGTAGAGGCACACCCTGGAAAATGAGCGATATCCTGACTGGTACCATGAAAAGCATTACAGCTGTTGATTATTTTCATACAATATTTCAGCTGCCTTTTAAAACAATTGCATTCATGTCCTAACAACCAAGACAGGCAAATGCGAAGTCTGTCAAAACACTTGCAAATGCATAATTTGACGAATGAGGTCAATACCGCTAATAGTTCCTCTCTATCTTCTATCTTTCTTCCTTTAGGAACAAGCCCGGTCTATAAACATTAAAAATCCCAGTTTAAATAAAGATATTGATTACGCGGATTCTATCTGAGATATACATTACCTTGACGACATCCCACTTTATTCCTTGAGAATGTTTCTCTTTCGTGCGTTAGATCTTTCGATCATTGACGAGAACCTGATTGTTGGAGAAGTCAGTGTATCTGTGCTTTACGTTTTAACTGTGACCAAATGCTTCTCTTGTTTTACCCTATAAAGGATGTACTGCTTTCATAATATATTACAATACATGGGAATCAGACTGGTGACCAGACAGCCATGTGTTAAACATCACTGTATTTTACTTATCAAAATACATTATGTAATATTTATTGTACAGGTTACACGTTACAATGGGCGTCTGGATATAGAGAGTTACAGTACTAGTTACTTGAGCTATGATTTCTATATATGCATTGAGCCAGGGCTGTATATGGTGGAACGCCATACGATCACTTCTCCCACTGATCTAATTAAAAAATGACAAATCTTATTCACTTCTATTATAGTCTGTGCTTCCATACCACCACTACTAATTGTCCCCTTTAACCACTCCATTGAACACAAAGGGCTATAAGGTATTACAACAGCAAATAATAATAGTATGCAAAATGACAGTGTAAGTGTCATAATAAGTGTAATAATATTATTATTATTATTATTATTATTATTATTATGATAAAACTTTAGACAAATGTGAAAAAATGTAACTATAATTATATTCAAATGCTACACATTAAAATACTATAATATATTTAAACGAAGTAACATAACAATAGCAATAAAATATGTATTCTCTCCTAAAGAGATATTTATGGTATCTTCACAAAAAATCAGTGCATTTCCAAAAATTTGTGCAGTTACCATGAAATATGCAAAAGCGGAACACACTTTGTAAGGTTCTCCAACTGTTTGGAAATCACTTACTTACTCCCAGTATAGAGTTCGTAGTAATCCTGTGTTTGTATAGCGTGAGTGTCAAAAATGAGTCAGGATGCTTATTTAGNCACTGAAAATGTATATAACTAATATAACTAATACATAAGTTTGAGAAACTTTTGAAAATACATATATTTTTTGTGGGGCCACAATATTGA
>JABWIB010003326.1:33151-47805 GCA_016617825.1 Platyplectrum ornatum | reverse complement strand
TTGTACACAGCTAGTTGGCGTTTGAATGTACAACATTGCACTGTCAACTGGTTAGTGTTCCAGGAAGTTCTTTTTATAGGGAGTGCAATGCCCTGATTGGAAGCTGCAGTCAGCTGAGCTGCAGTTGCAATCTGATTAGCTGAGAGGGAGCATGTGACTATTCCAAGATGTCAGCCCCCATGATCTGGTTTTGGAGGGAAGTCTGCAGTGCAGACAGGCTGGGAGGATCCCTGCAGGGAAATCTGAAACCAGCAGAGCCTGTGTATCTCAGGGACAGGAGAGAAAGACAAAGGAGATGCAGGTAACAACCTGTGAGTCTGGTTCATGACACTATCTATCTATCTATCTATCTATCTATCTATCTATCTATCTATCTATCTATCTATCTATCTATCTATCTATCTCATATGCTTTTTTAAGTTTACAGATCACATTTATTTTTTGTATTTGAATCCTTTTGGACTTGTTATTATTTTTTCTTTTTCATTTCACAGTTCTAAACACTGCTACCTTCTAATGTTTAAAAAAGTTATGCTTTTAGGAGATATAATGAGCCTGATGCAAAAATGAAAAGCTTGTGCTTAAATGCTAGCTGCCATGGCAACAACGCTGCAAGCTATTAAACGTATTGAGGGAGTAAGAAAATGCAGCTGTTGGTCCAAGAACGGATTACTGAGAGACTCCTTTTAAAACATGACACTACTGCTTGAGATATGAGACTACAATCTGGATAACTTCTGAAATTGTCTGATAATAGACACTCCTAAATTTCAGGGGCTGCTGCGACAGGAGGCACACTTTTAAAGAGACCTATATTTGCAGAGCAGAGACAGGTTGATCCACTACACTTTTGCAAGGGCAGTGCCAGGGGAAGAACTGCAACATTGCATACCAAAATCTTATTAAATGAAGATCAGGCCCAAAGACATGAAGTATTTAAGCTTTACTGTATATGAAAAAAAAAATATTTACCTGTATGCAAAAAAAGTTATTTCATTTGTTCACCTTATATGGCAACATGGTTCTGCCAAGGTCAGAACGTTCCCTGATTTGTCAATAGACTCAAACTCTGGATCAATATCTAGAATTTTTTATAGTGTATTAGAAAGATGTTGGTACAGTTAGAATCTGTTTGATAGCAACACACATTTTAATCATGTTAGCATACCTCAAGCTTTAGAAATGTATTTTCTACAAAACCTAGTTTGTTACAGAGTGTTAAAGCCTCTAGGGAGTCCCGAACTGGTATTGTACCAGATAGGCCTTAATTGGTTTGGACAAGCCTAATCTCCATTCACTTTTGAAGGACTACGACATTCAGAATGCAATTAGAAGCCTAGAGATAATTTACTCCTTAGCTATCCTGCGGTTCGAACTGTTTAAAGGTCTGTTTCTTAATATTACTGTGTTGCTTTTATCAGATTCATCATAAAGAAAGCAGAGACTAGAAAACATGCATTAACAGAGGAGAGCAAGCACTGTGAAATGTTATTTCAAGTGTCCAAGAATGATAGTTTTCTTATAAAAGAGAGATTACAGTAACTGTTATTACTGTTAACTTTAAGAACCAATGTTCTTGGTAGGGTGACTTTGATTATTTTTCAGGATTTACCTTATATAAGCATGCTGATACAGGGTATGGTTGAATCTAAACAGCCGTATATGGACAGTGAGCCCCTCCATGGGATTTTATTTTATGCTTTATTACTAGATAAGCTTCAATTTCAAAAACATGCAAACAATGGTCAATAACATGCCGATAAAATATGGACACCTAAATCACACATGGTAATATACAACCAATTTAATGCATAGGATCCTCATTAGGTGTATATGCAGACCATCAGGGGCGGCCCTAGGTTTTGCGGGGCCCTAGGCGAATTTTTTTTTTTTTGCGGGGCCCTAGTGCGGTCCTTAGTCATTGTAACTTTTCTTAATATATATATAAAGTGCCCTCCTCCCCTTTCTTCAACAAGCTCAGTTATTATTAACTAATAATAATATTAGTTGTTATATTGGTAATAGTAATAATAATATAGGTAATAACATTAGTAATGATATTGGTGGTAGTAGTTATAATATAATATTGGTGGTAGTAATAATAATAATGAAGGTAATATTAATAATATTAGTAATAATATTGCTGGTAGTAATAAGGTAATAATAATAATAGTAATAATAATATTGGTGGTAGTAGTATTGGTCACAGTGACTGTCAGTGCTGAGGTCTTAGCAGGATTTCCATACAGAGCTGTACAGACATGTAAAGTACAGCCATAGTCCTATAACTTCTCAGCTCAGCCCTGCCCTGGCTGTATTTTAGCTCAGTGGTAGCTGCACAGCCTTAGAGTGGGGAACTCTGAGTTCAAATCCTGGCTGAGCCAGGTCTAAAAGTAATAAGAAAAATTATTATCCAAGTGCACTGAGGAGAGTGAGGAGTTAAAGTGTGATGTCATGTGACCTCAAAGGTCACTGAATAGACGGAGCTGCCGGGGGACCAGGGGAAGCTGTATCAGAGCTCCCTGCACATGAAAAGCTGCAGCGATCACGGAGGAGGAATGGAAGAGAGGTGTACAGGGTGCGAGGCCCCCTGACACCCATGATCCCGCGGGGCCCTAGGCGGCCGCCTATACGGCCTATGCCTAGGGCCGCCCCTGCAGACCATAGATATTGGCCCCTGTATAAAATGCATAGGTTGCGGGGATGTGTGCATACGCAAGGTAAGCTAGCAAGGCATGCACGGGTGGGTAGGGGGAGGGATGGTAACTGTACGGTAAGGGATATCTTCAGCCCTTACGTACAATCTTGACTCTTTCACCACCTTGCAGAACATTTAAGGTAGGCTCTTGGCAGCTAATTCACCGTATGGGGGGGGGGGGTGTGTGAGGATTCTTATATTTATTTTGAGAATTATACAGGATGGCAGGATGGCTATGACCATATATGTAACACAAAGAACACAAAGAACATTTGTATTAACTCATCATATACTAAAAATATAATAGTCTATAGCTAAAAAGTTTTGTATCATATACTGAAATACCATGAAATCAATCATTAATACTGCAAAGATAGAACTAATATTAAATATGAATATTCATACACCTATCGTTGCCTAACTATACTGAATTGATTAGTAATTGTACTGAATTCTTCACAATTACAAGGACCCATGTGTGTTTGAGTACGCTACATGGATAATTACATTGACCTGTAGATGGCAGTTGTGCATTATTCCTCTTTACAATGTTCTTTCAACAAAAAACGTAAGGAACGTAAGTACGTTCCATGTGGGGTTGGACCTGGCCTCCCTGTCTGATCAGAAGGTTGTGGAAATCTTTCCGCTTTAAAAAACCAAACGCGGGCATTTCGCGTGTGGGCAAAGGAGAGCCCCCCCAGAGGTAGAAAACACCAAAACTACAATAGTAACAACGTCATGAGAGGAGTGTATGAAGAAATGAAAACAAACGACTACACCTGCAAAGGAACAAACAGGGTTAGGGAAAACAATGCAGAACCAGCGACTATCGCATCAGGAACAGAAACACAGTAAACGATATTGAATGAGAGTTCAAAGTGAGAAGAGTTTTCTCACAGTATCGGGACAGCATCACTTGACACCGACGTGGGTCCATTCAGACTGCCCCAGAGGCGTATAAGCAGACAGTACAGGAGGAGCACTAAGGTGGCGGCTATCGGCCACAACGTGGCAGAGTCTCAGAGTCAGGAAGCAGTGAGGTACAGAGCAGGAGGACCCAGAGACCGGTGGTTGTATGCACAGACCAGAGGGGGCCAGGAGCAGGAGAGGCAAGATGTCCCACAGCAGCTGGGTTAATCATGCCAAACGGGGGAGCACCTCACAGCCAGGCCTAAGTGTCGTCCGGAAGCCCAGAGGAGACGTCACACAGCCCAGAGAGGAAGCCGCAACTAAGATGCCCAAGGACAGCAGTGACTGCAGCATGTACAATGGAGGTGATCATCCAGCAGGGACAAGCGTTGTGGCGCCAGACAGGCCCTCAGCAGCAGGACCCACCAGCCGACTCCGGACCACAGCGAGGAGGCTAAAAGGGTAGCAGACGGAGGCACACAGGTGAGTGGCAGCTGAGAGTCAGAGGAGAGCCCGAGAGGACAGCACACAGGAGCGGTAAACCGGCGTTGAGGATGGAGCACAAGCTATGCACGTCCAGCCACCATACTTGCCAGGCCACGCCCCCCAGACCAGACTTTTGTATCGAAGCACTGTGTTGCACAAGATATCTTTCCTATTTTAAATTAAACTAATTTGTATCTTTCCACTGAAACAAAAACATGTCTCATGTGTATCCATTTTTTTTTTTTAAATCGTTTATCTTAAGTGCTAAATGTACAATATGTTTTTATATTGTGTATGAGCAATGTGTTCTGGGAGATATAATTTCTCTCTGTGAAGCTCGTCACTTTTAGATATGAAATATCATCTCCACCAAAGTACTAAGTACTTTTATTTTTTTACATTTTTTTTAACATAAAAGGAATGACACTTCTAAGGGTGTAAGCAGGTGTTCCCTCTTTGTTAGCCTACAATAGAAGAGTTCCCTCATAACGCATGCCTGACGTCCGTACTGCTGAGATTTTCCATGCACATGAATTGGAAAAATTAGGTATGAGCTGGAGTGATTAAATTGAACATCATTGCATCAGTTACAGATTCATCTGAATATTTGATCCTATAGCAAAAAATAGAGTTTGGGATCTGGGCTTAAGATCATTAAATTTAAGATTTAAGGACTGATCCCAGACTTTTGTCCTTAGGCGCTGCTCTCCCCTGCCTTTACTTTATGAGAGCAGGGAGTGTTTAAAAATATTTGTATTACGGGACTTCTGCTTCCGCCTGGCTCGTTGATGGCCGCTTAGCTTACCTATTATCGGCCTCTGTATCCTGCTCCCCCCGCCGCCGTCTGGTAGGTGTCCTCGCTGGGCGACTCCATATGCCCATGGACAGGTTCCTTACGGCGCCTATGCCCCTGCTGCAAGCACAAGCAGCACAATTCACAGATCCAAGATCCAAGCATCTCAAAGCGGGTCCTGGAGGTGGAGCAGAGATCTGGGGATAACTTCCAGGCTACTGTGGAGGTTCAGAAGCGTATCACCAGGTTAGATACTTACACTCATCGCCTCTGGCAGCAGGTAGATGATCTTGAAAACTGGTCTAGGAGGAACAACCTCCGTATCATTGGCCTTCCTGAGAGCCTGAAGGACGCTACCCTGCTGGAAGCCCTGGTTTCCACCCTTCCAGCCCTGCTGCATATCTCTGTCAGCTGCCGTGACTTCGCAGCTGAGCGGGCTCACCGTATTGCCCCCCCCCCCTGATTACCTCCATGACAAACCCCTCCCGGTCATCTTTAAATGCCTCAATCATGTGCATAAGGCGGCCAATTGGGCCGCAAGCAAACAACATGGAGATCTGGAATGGGAAGGCAATCGGCTGCGCATTTTTCAAGATTATTCGGCTGAGGTAACTAGGGCCCGGAAGGATTTCTCTTCTGTTCGCACCTCCTTAGTTAAGGCTGATCACAGATTAGCACTACTGTTGCGCATCTTTACTCGTTCCTCCCACAAGAAGTTCATGTCAGCTGCCGAGGCCCTGGCGTTTCTGGAGCAGACGACGATGGAGGCCTCTATTGATAATGGAGCTACCGCTTGAGCCTGTAGGGCGTCCTTTGCCTGATGATTGCTGCTTGGACTTGCTCTTTGGAGATCGGGGATTACGTTACCTGGATGTGCNGGCCATACGTCCTTCTTGTTATCTTCTGCCATGTGAGATGACTTCCGGGATGTGTCTTGGTCGCCTGGCTCCTGTATTCTCTAATTTCTAAGGCACAGAGTCTAAATAACAAAAACAAAAGGGAAAAAAACAAAAAAATCCCCTCTCTACTATGCTTCCCTAATGTTTACACTTTTTTCTTGAGTTTATTCGCCAGCTCTTGGGACACTCCGATCAGTGCCTATTGGTTGGCGGGGATTTCCATCTTGTAGCGACCCCAGAAGACCGTCAGCTGGCACGCTCGGGTACCTGGAGGCTCCCCCGTCTGGGCCTCCCCCAGTTTGCTAGCCGCCTGCACTTGACGGACATCTGGTGGGCTCGTCGCTCGGGAGTTTTCCTGTCTATCTGCTTCGTATGGCACCCTCTCGAGGATCGACTATCTTCTCCTCTCTGACGCACTGATGCCGTATGTCACCCAGGCTGAAATGGAACCTATTGCGCTTTCAGATCACGCGCTGCTTCGAGCTCGGTTCAAATAGGGCCGCCCGCACGTCAGAGCGAAATTGTGGAGTTTTCCCTCCCTTATTTATCTTCTATTTCTTTTCGGCAACTGCTGAAATTTCATTGGGGAAGGGACAATCAAGCTCATGCATTGGAATCTCGGGATTTGGTTGATGTGGTCAGTAAACAGCGCTTTGTACTCAATATCTGGAAAGTCCTGTCAATTTTACAACATGTGNATAGTGTGGATGATGATGACCCCCGTCTGGTCCTCTCCTTGGATGCTGAGAAAGCCTTCAACATGGTGTCCTGGGATCACCTGTTTGAAACCTTGCATCGGTTTGGATTTCCCGGGCCTTTCATTTTGCTATTGTGAACCCTGTATGACAATCCTTACACGCAGATTCTTGTGCATGGGCACTTGTCGGACCCATTCCAGGTTCAAAAAGGTACCCGGCAGGGTTGTCCCCTTTCCCCTCTTCTTTTTGCGTTTGCCCTCGAGCCCCTGGCGTGCGCTCTCAAACAAACTCCTCATTTCCAAGGTATTTCCGGGTTCTGAACTTCAAAGAGCATTGTTCACGGACGACATGCTCTTGATGGTCTCGCGCCCCGAGGTATCTCTCCCTACCATTTTGACTGTCATCCTGCACCTTCTCTGGCAACAGAGTGAATCTGGACAAGTCAGAGATTCTCCCTTTAACAGGCGCCTTTGTCATTCGGTCAGATCCCCTCATAACGTCCACTTTTGAGCTGACCCGCTCCCAATTTTGGTATCTTAAATCTAGTTTAGGTTACGTCTTCCTTGGGGTCTCTCTATAGGGCTACCTTTGCCCCGGTGCTTCACTCCCTCACGTCGTCTGTGAGGGCATGGTCACGGCTTCCACTGTCTTTGCTAGGTAGGGCTGCAGTGGTTAAGAGTGACCTTTTCCCTAGACTCTCCTACTTGGTGCAAATGCTCCCCTTGCTCCTGTGTCCTTCTGACATCTCTGAGTGTCATGCTCTCTTTTCAACCTTTCTGCGGAAGGGTCGCAGGGCTAGGATTGCGAGGGCGCGCATGCAGTTGCGTCGCAAGCACGGCGGTCTGGGGGTCCCGGATGTTCTCCCAGGGTACCTTCTTTCGGTATGTCTCCGATTTGGTTTCACAACCGGGGCACCTATGTCAATCGAACTCTAGAGGAAGGTCTTTTTGCCACGTACTCTGTTTCGGCTCTTCTTCAATTACCTAAGAAGGCCATTCCGCACAATATCTTCTCCCACGTCCTCTTCAGAGATACTTACCTGGCCTTGTTGGCAATCAATCGGAGGTGTCGTCGCAATCCTACTCTGTCCAAATACAACACATTTTGGGGCAACCTGGCTTTTTCTCCAGGCCTTCATAGTCCGGCTTTCCTGACCTGGAGGGCTAAGGGTACCATGACCATCCGGGACGTCTTTGACCATCCGGGACTAATATGAGCTGCTTCGTTCCCACTTCTCTATGTTTTTGCAAGCTCGCAATTACGCACAACTGGTTTCTGCTGTCCTTCCACCTCTGGCGCCTCCCTTGCATTCCCTGCTGGCCTCGCTTGCCCGTCGCTCTTATCATTTACGCTTCCTGACTGACACTCTGCTTGATATTGGTGTGGACTCACTCCAGTCCTCAACCTATCAGGCGTGGCTTTGGGATATCCGGCCCTATCTTCTCCTGATGTTATTTTTTCCCATTATGACAGTCATGTCCTCACTGCGCTCTGCTTCGCTACAAGAAGTACATTTCAAAGTTCTTTATAGAGCATACATTTCTCAGGCTCAAAGGAGCCACCCTGGGGTTCGGCGAGCCTTACCTCTCCTGACGGTTATAGTGACGGTGGCGAAGAGGGTTCTCCTGCAGCAATGGATCAAACCCACTCCTCCATCTCTAGCTGCTGTTCGTCAATCTCTTCTTGAAATGCTATATCTAAAGAGGAGGGCCCTCATCCCTGATGTGGAGAAGGGAGTCTCTCGCTTCTATGCTAAATGGGGTTTAATTATTGAGTATCTGCCGCTTGACCGAGGTTGCATGTGCTCCGGCTTTTTGAATCCACTAGTTGGTACCTCCTTCGCTACCCCAATGGCCTTGCTTAATTATCTTTCCTCCTTTACCGCTACCCCCCCATGCTGCTATTATGCCGCCTCCTTGGGAGTCTAGCAACTAGCTGTTGACTTTACCTCAACATGGACCATTCCTCCAACTCATATGGGTGTCCTCTCTCTCTCCTTCCTTCCTCCTTTCTCCTTCCCCCTTTCCCCCTCCCCTCCCCTTTCGTTTTCCTCCTCCTTCTTTTTCTCCCTCCCTTGTGGTTGGGTATGCCTATGTTTAGTTTTACAGCGCGAGGTCACGGCACTAGCCCTCTGCAAAGCACTTTTTTATTTGGCTTCTCGGTTCCGGGGTTTCACTGTTGCCATCATTGCTAGTGCGATTGATGTCCTCTTTGTTAATTATCCTTGCCTGTAAGCATACCATGTTGTTCCCATGTACGTTTCTTTGTTTTTTTGTCTGAAAAATTCAATAAAAAGTTTGGAAAAAAAAAATATTTGCATTACATTACAATTAATATATCTGACATTTCAGGATGATGTGGTGTAGAAAACACAACACTAAATACTACTGCACACTGAGCTGCAACTTTATAGGTCAATATAGATAGACATAATGAACCACATCCAGGTGTAAGAAACATGAAAGTGTTCTGCCCTTAGGGCTAGATTCAGATCTTTAGGCACTCATGACATAGTCAAGAATGGCCAAACCATGTTAAATTGCAGGGGAGGTAAATTTAATTAGCTTCAATCTGTGTTACAAGTGAGAGAGAAGAGAGTTTGAAGAGAATGTGAGAGGGGGGATATGCCATGTGTAAAATACTGATTATGGTAGGGTCCTGTGAACATATATCCCTTGTGTACGGTTTTGTAAATCTGGATCTGTGCAATAAAAGTATAAAACAAATGAGTTAATCTTAAAATATATGAGATTTAAATGTGATCCATGCTTTGTTGGACTACAAGAGTATTTGTGATACAATGTCTTTGTATCATTGTTTCAAATATTTAATTGTCAATCTGCTATAGTCAAAAGAGTATTGTTTGACTCTGCAGCTGTGTTATGATAATGGAGCTTGCATACTCAATACATAACTGTGTAATCTGTGGATTGAATTGTTTAATAAGTGAACTTTGATGTACCAGATGTTTGCAGAAACTCTTCTATGCTTTAAATATATCAAATAAGACCATAGTGTTTTTATTTCTAACATGTCAGAGTATCTAATTCTCTGGTCCACTGGATTGAAAGTTAGGCGGAGAGGTGAACATACACGAGCTGATTTATCACTTCATGATTTACTATTAGGTTTGCACAAAAAGGAAGAGCGTGCAATAACAGACGATTTACACCAAAGTGCAACTCAAACATGTCTGGCTTGCAATCTAAGTGGCATGTTATCGGAGAAAAGAGATTTGGGGACATAGTCAATTTACCATAAGAACTGAACCTAGATCAGTTCCAGGGGGCTGACATTCCATGACATTAATCAGACCCTGTTATTAGGATTTGACATTTAAAACACATTGCAACAAGTTACAAATCACTGCATAAGTATTAAACATACAGTAAGAAAACAAATAATTTTTCAAATGTATTTATTTTATTATGTTTATATTCACATTACAGTAAATTACCTTGCAGTTTTGCACATTATGAGCACATAACAATACAGACGTTGATTTACTAAGTCGCGAGTTTGCAGTGAGATTGGAAAGTGGAGATGTTGCCCATGGCAACCAATCAGATTCGAGTTCACTTTCTCCAGTGTGTAAAATTAAACTGAAAGCTTGAATCTGATTGGTTGCCATGGGCAACATCTCCACTTTCCAATCTCGCTGCAAACTCGCGGCTTAGTAAATATACCCCCTTGTCTGCATTTTGTGCGTATACACATTATACTTGATCCAGAAGTAGCAGTTTAGACTAATATACATTAACATTAGAGGGACTTGAAACTAAGCATACTTGGGTGCCTATCCCTTCTATACCTGGAGCATGTTCAAGTCAACGGATGACTGGTTATTTGTAAAGAGCACTCAACACTGTGTACATAACTTGCACTGACAGCTTAGTGCTGTCGCTCCTCATGTTTGCAGAGATATGCATTTGTCTAGCCACAGGCATATTATTAGAGTGCAGAACCTCTGCATTGATGCTTCCAAGGAGTATTAGCCGAGCCTTGTTGCTACTATGCCCTGGAAGTCAAAAGGTGCAAATGCAAATGTGAGAAACGCTGTTGCTGGCACGATTTTATTTCTACAGGAAGTAAAAGAGTTGTCTTAGTTTGTAGTACAAAAATACAAAACAGATTTACATTTAAATTGTAACAAAAAAATCTCCAAACTGATTGCACATTCTTAACTTGACCCCCCCCCCCCTGCAGAGCAACATGTTATTGCCAAGTTGCAGATTTGCTCATTCTGTGCTGTTGTTCCTCTGTATTACTCCTATGAGTATACACTAGGGAAAACACACATTCACATGCATGAGAGTGGAAAGGACTGTTTAATTGAAAAAGCACTAGTCAGTTTTCCCTGTACTTTTAAGATTGGAAGAAAAAAGCTTTATAATGAGTCCAAAATGGAAAGCACAGGCAAGTGGTTTAATAAAGCCACCAGGAGAAAGGAATTAGAAAGCATATGCTCAGTCACTCAACATAAGCCCTTCAATTCCATAAGATTCTATGTAGAACCTCAAACAATTCTCTGACTGTGTAATAGTTAGATGCAAATGCAGTAGATTAAATGCAGTAGATTACATCTTTACTGTACGATCAAATGAATAGTATTATTTTTAGAGATTAGGAAAACATTTCAAGGGCACTTCAAATTTCACCAAAACGACAAGGGATATGGTTGCAATTTAGGGCTTTAATTACGAAACAATGATTCATTTAATTTCAGATTATAACATCTGTTTTATAATGTCATCATTGCTATGGAAACCATGGAGATCAGTGGCCCACTCCCGTGAATTACTCAATCCAGCCCAAAAGTAAATGTAACGTCATCTGAAGATGGTGTTATTGGGAGTAAAAAGTTGAGTTTTTATGGGAAGATCGTTGGAATACACAAAGGACAATAAACAATTAATAAGTAAAAAAAAATGGCAACAGAAAACATAAGTGTCCCTATAATCAAGGACTACCATGGGGGTAGATTTACTAAGTAGCAATTTTGAAATCGGCACAACTCGCAGAAATTTTAAGAATTTTCTAAGCAGCGACTTTGAATGTTGATTTTAAATCACCGTCTATTAGTGATGATTTTGGTTGGGCATCTCACAGCAAATTTTGTTCTAGTTTGTATGCAATTCATGGAATCTTGTTTTGAAATCGCAAAAATCGCCACCTTATAAAAAAAAAACCCACCTCATAAAAAAAAGCCTTATAAAAAAAAAAAACCCCACTTACTGGTTCCAGCCATTGTGACTTGGGGAGTTGGGAGAGATTTGTGTTTTGAAGATATTCATTGGAGGAAGCTTAAATCGAATGGACAGTAGGTTTATGTGTCATTTGTTGTAATGTCATTGTTTGTTTTTTTTCAGTTATTTTAATGTGTTTTTTCAAAATGTCATATTTTTTGTTTTAGTTTGTTGTTTCTGTGCTTGAGCTTAGCGTGTTTGTTAGTATACAATAGATAGTATAGGAGGAGATGATGCACGCATATCAATTTGGGTTAAATCGATTTTGGGAGGCACCTCTTTTAATTTTGTAAATTCCAAAGAGCCCAAATCGACAAAAAAATCAGCCCCCCAAAACAGGTATGTGATTAATGTGCCCATCACTGAAGTCGCGGAATTCGTTTTACATATGCCATTCTGGCGAGGAATGATATCTAGATAATGTCGCAGATCATTATGGGTCCTCGCTGAAGGGTTAGGAATGAATAAATACTGTGGTCAAAGTGCCAGGCTTGCAGTGAGGAGAAGCTACCTTAAATATTGAAGCTACCTAAAATATTGAAGTTTTATTTCAGTAAAATAAAAACCATAGCTATAACCATAGTAAAATATTAGAAAGAAAACGACACAATTTTTAGCTTATATGCAAAATTCTGAGTACCTGAAATATTCAAATCACATAACTAGTAATCACCATTATTTTTCACATGTATGCAATGGATGAATATGAATGTGCTGAATACAGAATTAAACCTGTGGCCTGAAATACTGTTACTATTAGGTAACAAGGTGCAAGCAGATGAACAACAGCACCAAGATTTGCTAGTTTATTTCTAGGCAGTGGGGAAATACATAACTATGTTTAACAATTATTTTCTTGTAAATGTGTCCTTATTTCCTACCAATCCAGTTCCTACTCCTACTCATGCAACACTGAATAGAGGGTACACGTAACATATTAGCTACTGTACATATGAATTCAGTACTCAATACACTGGAGATGGTGAAGACGGTTGTGAAGGATAAAGATCAAAACATGGAAAAGAGGTATTAGAGATTATAATAGTGAGAAAATATTAGGGAAGTAAAAATGATATTTGCTTGTGAACTGTGTTAGCGCACTGTTACAGATAGCAAATCACTGGTCCATTCATAGATCACAGGAAGTCGTTTGTGGAAGCTGAATCTGATTTCTATAGTGTTAAAGAAGATTGTTCTTACGTTAATTGAAGCTTGAATTATGAATAGATGCTATATAATAAATTAGTCCAATGGAATTAGGTGTAACTGTGGTTGTTTGTCATAGTCAGACATACCAAAGTACTGCTCTTTCACCAGAGGTCACCAATTCTCCAAATTTGATTACCATAACCAAAATCTCACAAAATGGTGCTGCATTAAAATGAAATCTGTCTTTATAAACCTTGTTGCTTTCAGCACTAAGAGCTGGATCATCAATTGCCATCTGGAGTCTAACTGCCTGGTTCCTTACTATTTTGGATTTTGTACTGGTCACCTTGATACCAGTGTATACCAGACTTTTTCTCTCTTTGTAGCCTGTGTGTGATTGTTGCTCTGCTCTTTCTCTAATAAATGATCTGCATTAATGATGTACATCTACTTCATCTTATTTTGACTACATCACACTCTTGGCTCTGCAACATCATTTCTACTGGAGAAGAAAATATTGGACTCTGGAGAAAAGGGGCTGGTGGTTATGCGCTCCCTTATTAGCCTATTGGCTGATCAGGCCCTGAATACATGATAAGGTCATGAGAGTTTCCACCATAAGTTAAGGTCCACTAGAAGAATCTTAAACTAACAGAAGTCAGAAAAGTCAATGATCTAGAAATGTACGAGAGAATAAAAGTTTGGATACAAGAACAAAATAAAATTAGAAGTATTTGGGTAGCTACTAGGAGTATACAATTATGTTGGCCAGTTGTTTAGTTTAAACCACTAATGCTATACCAAGGTGGTATAATACAGTACATCAGGCAGTCTCTTCTATTGAATGCATAGCTAATTAGAATTAGTCAGTCCTATGGTCTCAGAAGACAGAATAAAACAAAATGAAAAGAGCAGCGATAGAAGAGCCCAGTGTTTCTATAAGATGTGTTGACTTAATAAACTACAAAGGGACGTGACAAATCCCAAGTGCTAGAAATAAATAGTGAACAATTAGAAATAAATATAATACATAAATTTACATCAATCATTTGACCTTTAGTCCCAATTTGGAGGCGTATGTGTGAAAAACAAGGAAAACAAATTTGTTTAAAATCTACATGTGTTAAAATATTTCTGACAGACAAATGTGCAATTCAGAGAATTGCAATGTTAGGAAAAATTCTTTTTTGTTTATTCTATATTAATTCTTTATTAAATTTATAATAAGAGCCAACACACACACACATACATACACACACACATACATTTCTGAGAAATGGAAATCACAAGGTTCTTTTCATGAGATACACTTTCTCTTTTATTTTATATTATATTATCACTTACAACAAGGTGCTTTGTTTAGTGCCTATTTTCGACTGACCATGGAACGTGTCAAGGATGGAGTCATTATTTTCTGTTGTGTGTCATGCCGGACATGTAATTGCTGTTTTCTGTAACAATTTTTCTTTAATAAAGATTAATGTTTCTATAATGCCTGTGCTTGTTATTCACTTTAATATCTCTTATGTGTTATATGACGTTCAAATTTTTTTTAGAGGGTTCATGTTTCTTTGTCAATTAATATAATACAGCTGCTTGATGTTACGTCATATTTAAACAAAAAACATACATAGAAAATAAATATGGTGGAACACATAAAGTCATAGTTTGATTAAGCATCCTATACTATAATGAAGACTGCAAAACAAACACCCCAGTCTGATAATTAGGAAGCAGACTTAGGGGTATATTTACTAAGCGGTGAGATTGCAGTGA
>JABWIB010003326.1:0-11335 GCA_016617825.1 Platyplectrum ornatum | reverse complement strand
GTGATGGGCATACGGTGCACTATGTGATGGGCATACAGTGCGCTATGTGATGGGCATACGGTGCGCTATGTGATGGGCATACGGTGCACTATGTGTTGGGCATAAAACTGCCCCAGTTTTATGCAAATAGCACAACTATCCTGGTCAAACATAATGCACTCATTTCATCTGTCTAATGTCTCCTTGTTTCCATGCATTCCGATGGGATCCATTGCTCTGAGTTTTGAATGCTTATAAATCACATATGAGGATTCTGTTCAATAATAATAAAAAAGAATTAACACCAATCCCAAGGCATAAATTAAACATATTTAGTGATAATAGTCATTTGTAGGAGACTAATCTGTATAAATTGGTATGGTGACAATCATTGTTCTCTGTAGTGGTCTTCAATCAAGAATATTTATATAAAAAAAAAAAATTGCCGGGGGTTCAAATGCAATCAGTGTGAAACTGCACGCTTAATTATCATTTGCTAGAAGCTTATATGTGGATATTTGTTGATTGCATGTCTTTTAGCTTCTGAATCACAATTAGTGTTTCTAGAAAGTATAAAAATGGGCATGGGAACAAGAGATCACCCATAACAATTTCACCACCCAAGGGTGTAAAGCCTCGTATATATAAAATGTTAGAAGATCTGCCATTGTATGAATCAAAACACTTATGTTCTGTCATTATGTGTATCAGTATATGAAAGGACAGTAATAGGTATATGTCTAACAATGCCCAGAGGATGTGTTTAGTTATGGAGACAGTATCATAGCAATTTCCTGAGTGCCTGAAATGTGTATGTACCTATTCACGGCTTCCTGACCTGGCAATAATTAAATCACCTTTTTACATCATCAAAGCAATAATTGTGGTCTTTCTTTGTATAATCCTACATATCTCTCTCTTCAATGAAACAGTTCTAGCAGCATTACTAGAACAAGAATTTCATGCAGTAAAATAATCTAAATATAAACAAGGTATAAACAATATAAAAATAAAAGTACAAGGTCCACCAAGTCCTAAATGTTGGACAAAAAGGCTTACTGCATGAGTCAGTTTCTAATATTGGCACACAGAGGAGGAACTACATAGTCGTGGGCCCAGGTGCAATAATATTCTTTGAGTCCCCTTACCTTCAAAGGGCTGGACGTGCTGTTTTCCAAAACCTGGGTTCGTATATTAACTAAGTTGCGCACATCAGGTCTGGGCAGATTTACAGCCAACACAGCCGAACAGCTGAGCTGAGAATTTCAGGGATGGTGTCCCTGCACTCCCAGGGAACAACTGCAGCACCTGCAGGTCCCGGAAGCCACATGAGTCCTGGGAACCCCATGGACCCCTGGATCCAAATGTGCCCGAGTGCCTTGCACTTGCAGCAGCATTGGTAGTTCCGCCTCTGTTGGCACCTATTCCTGGTGGGAAATGGTTTATCGGGCCACATGCTGTTGAAAGAGATAACGCTGGAAGGAAACCTGTGTAGTTACCCCTAGGGTCAGCTAACCGACATGATATTTGACATTTACATCATTTTTTGTCCAAAACTCAGGACTTGTCAGTGGAGAAATTGAGAGTCACTTATTGGAATTAAGTAATGGGGATTCATTCCCTATATCTGTATAAATGAATATGTAATCCCATCATGAATTAGTAATTAGCAAATGCTATTTAGGAAAGATTTAACTTTTTTTTGTTTTCTTAGAGATGCGTTACATTTTATTGGATTGGACCAGGAATATTGCTATAGACGATGAAGAAATATTGGCTTTAACCATAAGACTGATAAATTGTATGGTTTATTTTGGCCTATGTACATCAGGGTGACGCTGACATGTGACTAGAGCACCAGTAACCACTGTTATAAAGGACACATCTGTATCTCATGGGGCTCTGTAGTGTAAGACCTAGGAGAGGTATTCATGGTCTGTATATGCAAATGATGAATTGATCGCCTTTTACTGTTGGTCTGCTTCATACACTCATACCTTTATATTACCAGTGGACACTTTTTATGGAGGGACTGTGCTAATGTTGTTGTTTTACAATGGAGGCGTATTGATTGCTCAGTGCAGGTTTATTGATGTACATAAATAATAAAACTTACTGTATTTTTTATTTTATGTTTCTGCCATATATAGCACTGTTCATTGTTTCCACTTTCTGGACATGTAAATTTTATGGTCATTTTTCCCGTTAGAACAGTTTTTCTTTTTAGTAATTTGTTTGCTACTTTCTATATATGTGATAATGACACATTATTATTACTCTTTGTCATTTCTCATTAACTGCTTTCAAAATAAGTCACTGGAGGTTAGAAGAAGATTAAAAAATATCAGTTTCCCTTAGAACATTAGATATAACAAGTATGTTTTGTACTATATCTTTGTTACAATATAGTCTGCTATTAAATTAATATTTTTACTAAATTGGATGCAAACATTAAAAAATAGGTTCAGGGGCTTTAATATGAAGGGAGGGGGTAATATGAAGATAAATGACTTACAAAAATGTGTCAAACCTTATGCAACCTTACTAAATAACTTTATGCTTTTATTCTCCATTTTACCTTATAAATGGCCACAACAATGTTATTCTAAGCAAATAATGCTTTTTCATTTTTGTAACCTAGCTACAGAAGTCAGGAAAGAACAAAACACAAAGGATGCTCTACAGGGCTGATGTAAGAGATCAAGATGCAAGTCAAGAAAAAAAGCAACTTTGAGTTCCTGGCCAAAATGGCCCTGAAAGAAAAATGTACATTACACACATACAGCTATAGGAAGAGGCAAATACCTTAATGCAGGTTTCCAACTACTATAGTCTCACTAGATGATGTTATATGGGTAAAGGTGTTAAAATGTTCTCATACAATGTATTTGTGTTAATGGGCCAAATTTGCACTCATGACTTACACTCTTATGGGCAAAACCATGTTGAATTGCAGTGTAGGTAAACTGAATTAATTGCAATCAGTATTACAGGTGAGAGATGATGTTTCCTAGCACAAGTCTAATAACAGTGTAACAGTAACACTGGTCAGTAATACAGAAATAAATGATTCTCCCTGCATGCACACACTAACATTCATTTTACCTCCCTGCAATTCAACATGGTTTTACCCATGAGAGTGTAAGTCATGAGAGTGTAAATCTGAATCTGGCCCAATGACACTATAAAAACACCATAGGACAGTGGTTCCCAAACTGTGTGCCATGGCTCCCTGGGGTGCTAAAATGCTCCGATTGGGGTGCCACAAAATGGTGGATGCTTTGTGAAACCTTTGTTTTTTAGAAGCACAATTTTACTTCCTGTATTGGAGCTACACAAGATTTGATATAATCCTGAAGTATTTCTGTCTTTAGCTAAATTGTTATTACGCTATTTTGACTTAAAAACTTATTTTATTATTAAGCTTTGAATTATACAAAATAGAATGTACATGTGCACTCTATAGGGTGATCTATAGATCTCTATCTGTAAGATCCCGGCTTCCGTAAGCTTCGGCTTCAGCATTTACTTGGTATTCTGCTTAAGACGAGGGTCTCCAAGCCAATTCCTATGCGCAGAGGAGGAGTGTTCAGTGAAAATCTGCCTAGTAAAGCCGCCATTCGCCCATAATGTTTACAGGTTTATAAGTGGGGCATTTAGGCCTTCCTATATAGCATGTCCTGCCCTTGATATGTCAATGGAATGAAGTGGAAAAATGTAATGTACATAAAATTCAAAGGTAGAATGGAAGTGACTGATGTAATTTCTAATCATTTAATAATAAACAAATAATTAAGATTATTGCCACTAAAAATGTCAATATTTTTCATAAAACATTTAATGACTTAATCAATGCCATCATGTTTTTATATGAATTCCTCCACATAAACAATTTCATTAATAGTAATGATGATATACATAGTAAATGATTTATAAAAAAAAAAAAAAAACATGCAAATAATTGGCAATAAATGATGTTGTTTTGTTATTTTGGAAAATACAGCACATAAGTGTTTAGTGAGTCCAATCCATGCATACGCCAATATATAACAATAACATTGATTTCTGGCACTACCAATTGTGTGAGAAGGAACAAATATATAAATGTTAAGAGTAAAGCAAGTAGTATTTGTTGTTTACTTAAAAACGGATATTTGGGAGAATAATATTGTTTTTCTACTTATAAAGGGGACTCACCCCTCGCCTGTTTCCCTCTAAGAGCATAGTGTCAGGGCCTTACCATAGATCTGTGGTGACCAGAACAGCAGATGAAGGGCTCACCACCCCAGGCTCCCGCACCCAAAGGGACCAATTAAAATGGAAGCATCACAATCTAGTCAGTGGTCCCATTCCCTTGCATAGCACCCAGAAGGCATATACTACTACACATACACTATGTTCTTGCTCCTGAGCGATATTACAAAATGCTAAAATCGCTGCAGTTAAGCCTAAAGCAGGCTTGTCCAACCTGCAGCCCTCCAGGTGTTGCAAAACTACAAGTCCCATCATGCTTTGCTAGCTCATGCTAAAGGCTCAGCATTCCAAACTCCTGGCAATGTATGATGGGACTTGTAGTTTGACAGCATCTGGGGTGTCACAGGTTAGCCATCAGGGGCCTATACCAATTGTTCCAAATGCAAGTACTGTATATACTTGAGTAAAAGTTGACCCGAATATAAGCCGAGGCACATAATTTCACCTAAAAAAACCTGAAACTTATTGACTCGAGTATAAGCCGACCCCCCAGTATGTCTGTCTGTCACCCCAGTGAAAGGCTCATGTCACTGATGGATCATTACCCTTATAGGATTGCATTGACTCTGGTCTCTATGTCCAGCTTCTATAGATCTTCCCCTGTACAGTATGTCTCTATTGTCTCCCTCTTTCCCACATGTGCAGGGTTAATATAAGGCAATGTAAAACTCCTGTGCCATGGTGTAACCCATACAGCACGCTATCATGCCTGTGTCAGCTTTGTGAGCTCAGTATAGTGGCTGAGTGGCATGCTGCCTGCCAGTGTCATACTCTTCCACTCCATTACCTTAGCTTCATCTTCGCTCTGAGCAATGTGTAAAGTTCTGGTATCTGGGGACAAAGAGGAAATCCCTGGCACATAACAGGATGCAAGCCAGACCATGCTAGCTGCACTCCCAGTGACTGACCTGGCTTAAGGAGACAGTAGTGGAGGGAATAAAGTTACATAGTCGGCTGATCGATGTGATCTGTAATCGGCTATGTGGACTGGAACACAGACCCAGCAGCTTCCAGGACAATGACGCGAGTATAAGCCGATGGGGGCTTATACTCGAGTATAGGCTTATACTAAAGTATATACGGTACTTCTTGCTTCTATAAACTCTGACGCATTACTACGAAACACAGCTACAGCCAATGAAAGGTATGTCCAGTGTCATTTTATCGTGGCTGCATTGATCTATATAAGTCCATATTATGACTCCCAGCATAGTGCACACGTGTACCTAATTACCAAAAATGCCAGCCGTAAGAGTAATATAATAAAGTAATATCATCTGTGCTAAAAGCTCAGCGCAAAATAATTCCCACAATTCCCAGGGGGCAGAAACATCGCCTGCAGTCCATTGATCAGCAATTTGCAGTATGAATATTATTATACAGAACAGAGCATTATACCTCCAGTATACAGAACGCAGCAATTGATTGGTGATTCAGTTGTGGTTATCTCAATTTAGGATGCTGCAGTCATTTATCAAAACTGCTGTGCATTTGTAAATAATGGATTTTCCATTCGCATAGCCTGCGATCACCGGCTAGCCTTTTATTTATTTATGTGCATCATACCCAAGGTGTGCTCTATAAGTACGTATGAGGATGTAATATACCAGCGTGTGGATGTGGATGGGAGATGTGCACTGCCTGGCGCCGCTGAGTACTCTGTAAAATCTTAATTAATTTACTTTGATAAGGTCACTTGGTAGGATGGGTAGGATGTCTCATTTGTTTTAACAACTGCAGCCTGTGAAAGCCCAAGCCTATTAGTATTCATGAGACAGCCAAGTGAACATTCCTTATGGTTTCGGCTGACTTTCCTCTATATATAGACCCCAGGAGCAGCCTCCTCTCCACCCCTCTCTGTGTCTTGTCCTGTGGTGAAGCCCCTGGTAATGACTGAAAGTTCCCCAAGGCTTCTGCACCATCACACAGCAGCCTGTGCTTCACTGGCATTTAAAGCGCTTTATTGTATGATCTGCTGATGTCAGGGTCATCTCTATGTGTGATCATCAGGGGGGAGGGGGGCATATAACAGTATTCATGTGCACAAGCCCCTGCAACCTGAAAGCCATGGAGTGCTGATCCAGTGACTGCAGCCAGACAGGAGCCTAATGGCAGCTCCACATCTCAACCGCTTCCATGAAATATCTACCGCATGAAGAACCACTCCCCTCCAGCCGATGACTCACTCCCCCAAGTACTCGGCGCTGTCTCTAATAATAATAACAATAATAATAATAGATCGCTGCATAATATTATATATATAATGCACAGTAGTGATCGGGAGCGATCGTGCTGTGCGTCTATGTGTATGGAGACAGAACGCTGCTATGTATGTACACACAGGGGCTCGCACACCGTCACAGCCTGTGTGAGCGCGCCTGTGACATCACATGGAATCCAGAGTCTGTAAAGTTCCAGGAGGAGGGGGGGAGGACAGGAGCAGGGCTTTCTATGGAGTGTGAGCGGATGGCAGCACTGTAGCGCTTGCCCTGTGTGCGCTCATTGCTTTCCTCCAGCCTTCCCCGAGCAAATGGATTTGTGCCCCTGCAGCTCAGCAGAGGCTGTCACATCGGAGCACGCTCACTCACACTCACACTAGCGAGCACGGCCAGGCGAGGCGGCAGCGGCTGGACGATCGGGGGTGGGTAAGGGGGGGGAGAAGACATGGACAGCTCAAAAACGCAGCGATTGCGGAATATTGGCAGCGCCATTGGCTGCACCGCGATGTGTTAGGCTGGGGCGTGATTTCAGCACCTACAGGCTGTGAACAGCGCATGGAAGGGACGGGAGCTGCAGACAGGGGGCTGGTAGCCAGCAGCAGCAGCAGCAGCGAGCCCCACATCTCCTCCTCACCGTAGCCTGGTGTCTGCAGCATGGCATGGCTTCCCATCCGCAGCGCGATCTCTAGACCCTGATCCGATTGCTGCATCCGACTTCCATCGTACGTGACTGCCATCTGGGGATGTGTCAGTGACCGGCGCCGGGGATTGTTGTTGCAGTGGAGGAGCTGGGCAGATCTTCCCCCCCATCCAGGTATTGTGATTGCTGCTTTTCTTTAGATCGTCACTGTCGGGAGATGGATTGTTGACAGATTGCGATGAGATCGGGGATGCTGCGCTCTCATTAAACATGCTGCTTTGGATTCTGTTGCTGGAGATATCTCTTTGTTTAGCGGCTGGGAACGTTACGAGGGACGTGTGTAAGGAGAAGATCTGCTCGTGTAACGAGGTGGAGGGGGATCTGCATGTAGACTGCGAGAAGAAAGGGTTCTCCAACCTGCAGCATTTCTCTGCTCCCACGTCCCAGTTCTACCATCTGTTCCTGCATGGGAATTCTCTAACCAGGCTATTCCCTAATGAGTTCGCTAACTTTTACAATGCGGTCAGTCTACACATGGAGAACAATGGCTTGCATGAGATCGTCCCTGGTGCCTTCCTGGGGCTCCAACTAGTCAAGCGCCTGCACATTAACAACAACAAGATCAAATCGTTCAGGAGGCACACGTTCCTGGGGCTGGACGACCTGGAATATCTCCAGGCGGATTTTAACCTGTTAAGAGACATCGACCCAGGAGCGTTCAGGGACCTGAACAAGCTAGAGGTCCTGATTTTAAATGACAACCTCATTAGCACGTTGCCCACTAATGTCTTTCAGTATGTGCCCATCACCCATCTGGATCTCCGGGGGAACCGAGTTAAGACCTTGCCCTATGAGGGGGTCCTGGAACAGATCCCAGGCATAGCAGAGATCCTTCTGGAGGATAACCCATGGGACTGCAGCTGCGATCTGTTATCTCTAAAGGAGTGGCTAGAAAATATCCCAAAGAATGCGTTAATCGGTAGGGTCATCTGCGAGGCGCCCACTAGGTTGCAAGGCAACGATTTAAATGAGACGACGGTGCAGGAGTTGTGCCCCTTGAAAAACGCAGTCGATTCCAGTCTGCCTGCCCCCCCTGCCCAAGATGAGACCTGTGATCCTGGGCCAATCCCAACCCCCTTTAAAGTCAGTGGCCAGGAAGACCCTGCCACCCAGGGCTCCTCAGCAACTGGAGGTACAAAGATACCAGGGAACTGGCAAATTAAAACCAGACCTACTGCTGTGGTGTCGGAAATGAATGGCAATTTTAAGCCACCTTACATAGCTGCCTGCCCGGCCATCTGCAGCTGCGGCCAGCAGATCCTTGGCCCTGGATTAAAAGTGGACTGCAGTAACAAAAACATCAAGAGCCTCTCTGAGCTGGAGCCCAAGCCCCCCAATGTGCAGGAGCTATTCCTGAGGGAGAACAAGATCCACACCATAAGAAAGTCCCACTTTCTGGATTATGGGAATTTAACTCTGCTGGACCTGGGGAATAATAACATTGGCATGGTGGAGAACAACACCTTCCAGAATTTAACTGATTTGAGGTGGTTGTACATGGATAAAAACTGCATAGACACCCTGACCCCGGATAAATTCACCGGCCTGCAAAGCCTGGAGTACCTGAATTTGGAATTTAACTTTGTTCAACTAATCCTCCCAAACACCTTCAACCCTATGCCTAACCTCAGGATTCTGATCCTCAACAACAACCTGCTGAAATCTCTACCTGTGGATGTGTTTGCTGGTGTCAGTCTTTCCAAATTGAGTCTTCACAATAATTACTTTATGTACCTCCCTGTGGCGGGGGTGCTGGACCAGCTCACCTCTATCATACAAATAGATCTTCATGGCAACCAGTGGGACTGCTCCTGTAATAATGTGCCTTTCAAACAATGGGCAGAGCGACTTGGCCCCGAGGTAATTGTTAGCGATCTGAAATGTTATTTCCCTGAGGAGTTCTGGGGAAAAGACTTCAGATTTCTCTCTAATGACATGATGTGTCCCCTGCTGTATGCAAAAATCTCGCCAACTCTCAATGCTCTTAATAAAAACAGCACTGGCCTGGCAGAGACCAATACCCACCCCAATTCCTACCTAGAGACAAGCCGGGTATCTATTTCGGTGCTGGTACCAGGACTCTTGCTGGTGTTTGTCACCTCTGCCTTCACTGTAGTTGGCATGCTCGTATTTATCCTTAGGAACAGGAAAAGATCGAAGAGAAGGGATGCCAACTCATCTGCCTCTGAAATCAATTCCTTGCAGACAGTGTGCGATTCTTCTTACTGGCACAATGGCCCTTACAATGCAGATGGCACTCATAGAGTTTATGATTGTGGGTCTCATTCACTGTCAGACTAGGGAGCTGGGAGGAGGAGGGAGGGGGGGTTTGTTAAAGGCAAATAAGCACTGCACCTCAGAGCTATCACTTACTCCAACACAAAGGACACAACGATGTGCATTAGCTGTAACTTTCGCTACAATTGTGCCAACTCCATCAAATAGTATTTGTTTAAAGCTACCTTATTGTGAATAAACAAAGACGTCCATGAATAATGAAACATTGATACATACAGTACATTACCAGTATGCCTGTCGCAGTACTTCAATGTGAATATACAGTACAGGAGATTTGGATGAGGGGTGGGGGGGGGGAGGTGGGGGGGCAACCAGCCATACATTGTCACAGTATTTATCAACGGGAGGACAAGAGTCTGAAATAACACGGGGGGCTTCTAATCATGCAGCGATTGCTTTCTGCTGTGTTGATGCAGGAGTGGGAACGTTGCACAAAGGCATGAATGTAATGTACATAAGTGACTACTAAAACCAAGTGCTGCATGGCTCGCATGGATACAACGTACCCCGGGGACACCCACCGTCTCTGGCTCCCAACAGTCTCATCTTCTCCAAGTCTCTCTCCATACTTGTATCAGTATACTTAAAGTGCCATGGCTCTATCTTTTGTAATGGATCATGCAGTACAGATCACCAGTTTACTGTGGGGAAGGGGGATGGGGGGGGGGGACAAGCAAACAAACAAAAAAACTATTGTACTGTTTTATTTATGTGTTTGCATGAATAGTTTCATTATTTCCTTTTCCCTTTTCTTTATTTTATGCAAAATATTCTGTGTTCATTTGAAACATATCGACATATGCATTTCCATTCTGAATGTATGATGATTATCGGTTGTTATTATTATTATTATTATTTTATTTTTTATTATGGCTACAGTGTATACATTCAAAGGCATTCCGATGCAGACGAGCATGACGAATTCTTGTTATTCAAATGCTTAGGGTGGGAGGCTAGCGTGATAAAGAAGCTATCTGATCCTTAATATGGAGGTAATCATGAGATAAAAAAAAAAAAAAGAAAGGAAATAACGTTGAAAATATCAGTAATTATATTCGAGAATTTTATAATGGCATATTTTTCAGTATTAAAGTGAAATGTTTCCAAATGTGGTTGTCGCTTGTCAGTTGCTGGAGTGATTTGGAGGTTGCATTGTGTTACGGGGGGCTGATGTGCTGCTGGAAGAGACATTAATTTTTGATGTGCCACATAATCCTTGGGTAAATTAGAAGCGGGTTTGGGCAATGCAGATGCAGCATTTGGGGAATGGACGCCTCTGAGATGCCTGTAATTGACTCTCGCTATAGAGAGGACTCATTAAGTTGATTCTAGATTTGAATCGTCAGCATTTCAAGCCCAGATGCAGAACAAATGACTGACAGACTTGTCTGCAGACAATTTAGCATCAGCATCTGTAGAAAATGGGGGGAGTAATTAGTGGATGGAGCATCCCATAGGCTTTGCTTGGTGTGTATTTATTCCTTATTTTGTAAAATGTGGACAGGCATTATGAAGAAGCCATTTTACCTTTCAGTACTTTCACATTCATACAATGATCCGTATACAGCAAATACTGCACTGGGAGTTTTTATTGATGGAAAATGAACTTATATACTGTACTAGATGACCCAGGGTCATCCTTAATATTTTATTGGGCTGATTATGTAAATAAAACATGCAAATATCATGTTAAACTAGGGAGGTGAATCTTACCTACGTATCTCATTTTAGCAAAAGATATGTGGTTTCCCTGCATAAAAATCACACTAATAGAAAATCTTTTTTAAACTAACATTGCAACATGGTTTATTCAGATGCAAACTTGATATTGTTCTTATGGTTTCACTCAAACTCTGTATTTACACTGATAGCACTATGCGTTCAT
>JABWIB010003325.1:35550-46495 GCA_016617825.1 Platyplectrum ornatum | reverse complement strand
TGGGGTGCCACGATGCTCTCATTGGGGTGCCACTAAATGTCTTTTCCGACATGGTTTCTTAGAAGCACATCTTGTATAGGAGTAACACAAGATTTAATGTCAATCTGAAGTATTTCTGTCTTTACCTAAATAGTTATTACACTATTTTACTCATAAACTTAAAAAAATGGGAAATTATTTTGTGTTAGNAGTGCCTTGAAAAATTATGGAGACCCTAACGGTGCCTCGAAAGTTTGGGAACCACTGGAATAGGGTTAGGGTATGGAAGACAGAATGGGAGTGTTAAGTTTAGGCTACAGGGAAGAGATGGATTGGTTAGGGTTAGACTTTGGTTAATAAATGGGGATGGTTAGGGATGGGATATAGGGTGGGAATTGATTGGAGTAGGGGAAGGTTAGGGTCATATGCTATAAAACAACAAAAACAAAAAAGAAGAACTTGTATTACAATGCAACAGGCTTACCCATCTCAGACCGGATCCAAATGTCTATTGTGTTTGGATCCCTGAGTGTAACAACTAGAATCCAGGTTTCAATGTGTGTAAGGAAAGACAACTCTTCTCACCGCTATGACTTTTGAACTGCTGTGCTATTTTCACATCATCCTTACTTAAAATGAGAAAGTGTGAAAAGGGGGATTGAACCAATAGTAACCAAGAACATAACCATGATGGGAAGGGCTAACTCCCATACTGGTCATAAAAGCTAGTTATGTGCACATATACACACTGTTAAAGCAGGATCTCTTTTTGTGCCTTGGAAGTGAGAAACAACTATTTTAGCTAATTCTTGGTCTGGGTCCTCACTACAAATACCAGTCAAGTCTTAGTTTTAACATGGCTGTTCTTTGAGGTAACCCTGGGAAAACGAGGACCTAATTATAAATCATCACGTCCAAAGCATAGAAATCTCCCACATCTATTAGATTATTGAAGGGAGTGGTAAACATCCCATTGAGTTTAACTGGGCTAAAACATCAATGGTGAACAGTTTTCTTACATTCAGCTGCACTTTATTATTATTAACAGAAGTACAAGATTTGATGACTAATCTGGCAAGCTGTTTGAGAAACAANATTCCCATTTCAAACTTTTCAGGCATTTTCGAGCAATGTTGATTCCAGAATTTTGCTCAGATTCTGTAAATTACATACCTTTCAATGTAGCCACTCGCCACCAACCTCTTAAAGTCTGAGATCACCTCATTTAGTACTTCATACATAAGCCAAGAAAACTTTCCACTCAAAGCTTAAAAAGGTTGAACACAAGGAAAATGGAAACTATGCATAAACTGACCCCAGCCTATTAGTTGATTCCTTCACTCACTATATATCTAATATAATATACAGACAGAGTAGCATTAACTCAAATTTAGAGTGGAGCTCTTTGTAAGTCTGAAACATGACGCGCTTACAGAATATATCGAGGAGAGCAGTGCCAAAACAGTGCATTGCAGTGTATATTCTTCTCAAGTCATACGTAAGTGTTTAATGAACCAAATTAATGAACAAAATTCTGTGTTTATAACAAAATATATGTGAAACGTCAGATGCTAGGCTAGTACAGTACTTTCAAACATAAAACATATACCATAACTACTATAAAAAGGGTGACAAAGTTGGCATAAATAAATTGTCATGAAAATAACCANGGAAACTGAATAAAAAATAAATGGCAAATATATTCATGTAAAGATTAATGATTTAATGGTTTTCATGTTTTTTTTAATAAATTTACTTAGTTTTAGATTCAAAATGATGGTGCCTTGTTTATTGGGNATGCTGTAAGTACTAGAGTTAATGTTAAATAGGTTATGTATGAGATGTGATTGATCAAGTCTCTGGTCCCTTTAGTGTGCCACGTATCCATGATTTAGTCATATTACCAATGGGAGTTGTCCCTAAGAAAAATCCTGGGAAATTCTGACAACCTTACCATTTGTCTTATCCAGAGGGCTCCTCGGTTTACAATGTCATTGACACTGTGGTACTGTGTACGGTGGCTTATAATTAATCCAAAACTCTGCTTTAAAAATGTTCAAGCCAATATAATAGGGGCTATCTTGGTCAAGCTCGATGTAGAATCGGCCCCTTTGTAATTAATTATTTTACATTGAGTCTTATGGACTTCATGGGCTTAAAGATCCTTAAGGGTTTTTGCCTAGGATTATTATTTGCACCATTTCCAATTGGCAAGATTTTTTGCCAGTGACAGCAAGAATCCAGNTTGTGGATAATTTTGTAGATTTATCAGTGGAGATCAGGGTTGATATGGTGGATNGATCAAGCTTTTTGGCTGACATTTATAGGTGAGAATTTGACCAGTTCCTTTGGCATCTAATTATGACGTGCAGCTGTTAACATACACTGCTTGGGCTATGGGGTTCAGATCTTCCTTTAGCAAAAAATGATGTGCAAAACTGTTGCCCTTTGAGTCATTGAAGGTGGAATTTCTGGCCAATTTATTGGATATGAAACATGTCACCATTCTTGTGGTAGTGGAACTGTAGGCTGTGGCCCTACAGAATAGGGACATTCTGTTGTGTACAGCCAGTCATTTATCTTTCTGCTATTCTGTTGATTAAATATTAAGTTCTTAGGTATTTGCAGTTTAACATTTAATTTTGTTGGCTGGTATTTCATATTTTTATAAATTGCATGGTCCAGATGATGTCACAAAGGGGGATTTTGTATCTAGAATCTTGAAAGGTTCAGAGAGAAGACATCAGGTGGCTTTTGAATGTCANTGGCTTTGAGCATCTTGTCAAGTTTTTGGGTTGGAATAGGTGGATGTCTGGAGTCTACAAAATATATTTTAGGCCACATAAATGTTATGTTTATTGTTCATCTTTTGGTGCATTCGTTAGGTTGGACACTTAAATGTTTATCTATACTTAGTGGCAAATCTCTGAAAAAGATTTAATTTGTTTTATTTATCTTTCCAGCATGGAAATAAACATCTTTTATTACAAAAGAATAGAAATCTTATTCACAATGGTTACAAATTGGCATAAAGATTNGTTTGTGTACTGAGGTCCAAATTCACTTAGTGAATACATGATATATGCAGTTAAGATGCAGTAATACAATTCCCTTGGGCTTTGCCTTTCGATTTAATATAATCTCTCATTCATCACATATTTCTGACCTGCAATGCATAAAACCTGATAAGCATATGAGGAATGCTAGTTGACCTAAGCAGGAATGGAATGCAAGTAAGACAATTTAATTGCACAAACACTAGTAACTGAAATTGTTGATGGGTTTGCCTGAAGTTTGCTGACAATTTTTTAAATGCATCATTCTGGAAAATGAACTCAGCCCCNTAGAACCAATAAATAAATAACAAGAATCACAGCATGACTCATATCATATGGTGGAGAATATCACTACCCTAACAAAACACATGTCAAGGTATAAATATATTTATGAATCTATTTTTGCAAAGGTTTGCTACATGAAATACAGATAACAATTTACATAAATCTCTGGCTTTACTTTTTCTACCACAGTCAGCTAAACTTATGACTTGACCCAATGTATCAGGTTTAATATCGCAATATGTTTTCTTGAATGTAGTTGACATGCTTCACCTGCTTATAACTAACAATTTCAGTAAGATAGAACAGGTGTGAATGCTTAGCAATGTTGGCTGCATAAGGTTTCCTTAATAATTAACAATTTTAAAAGCAATTACAAGAAAACATGCTCCAATGTAATGTCATGATTATACTTAATAAGCACTAAAGCAGATATGCTATAATCTGGGATATAAAAAGTACAGCTAAACCCCATTCTTCATCTCCTAACTTAACTTGTTGCTAGGTATTACACTATTTATCACAGATCCCCACATTCCAATGGGCTAACTTGTCTCACTGATTCCGCACTCCCATTTCTAGTGATAAAACTTCACACATATAGTAATTTTTTAATAGTCTGTATGGAAGTTTATTTTGCTGTTTTGCTGTTCAGCTCAAAACAAAGAAATAATAATTATCCCTCTGAATAAACACTTCAAGATCAGATCCAGATTTCCACCAATAAAACAATTGCGTAAATTCCCTAACTTGTAACATGTGCATGACTGNAACAAATGCTGCTATCAGATAATCAGACATATGGAACCACATACAGTATGTCGTGCTGGGCTGTTATTTATGCATAACAAGTCCCCATCTTGTANGAGGGGGTCGTGCTAATTAGACCTCCAGTTTTAGTAGCCATGCGAATCTGCTTCTGGTCTATGAGGTTGACTTTTCTGATGAATTAAATACACCCTTTAACTTTCACGTTTTGCGGGATTTATACAGCTGCTATGATAAGTAAAACAATTTAGTTTGTCAGTCGAGTGAACTCCATTGACTGTAGGTAGTTCAGTGCAAATTCCATATTTTTATATGGAGAAATGCACCATAATGCACCATAGTGTAGGATGGGGGTGATAGGGGATACAAATCCAAGTTCATTATAAAGCAACACCCCTTAAAGACCTTGGTTGAGATTTGAGATCCAAAAAAAAGATCTAGGCATACTTTGGACCTAAATATAATGAATTCCACATAGAAGATTTTAATTAGAAATTTAGGGAAAGAGATGTGTAATTTCTAAGATTTAACAAAAGAACACAATACATCATAGTTCTACACAATAAAAAAAAACGGAAAATGAAAAAATGTCAATGAGAGATTTCCGTAGAGCATGTCTATTTTTTCTATTTTAACATTTTTGAAAATTGCACATATGTGGGAAAATAGTGTTTTCCTCTTACTTGCAATGACTGTATGATATTGGTTGCACTTATAGGTAACCATGATAAATGTTTCTTATATTATTGCAGCAGAGCGTGCATTATTATTGAGTAACTGGGTGATTAGCTAAATTACGTTTTCTCATGACAANATTGTGCAGAAGCCCAAACAACGGATCATGTAGAATTTGCTTCCACCATTTAGGAACCCGTTTAGATTGAAAATGTGTCTGGATTACAGAAGATGGTGGAACAGATGACTTATTGGCATGCACTCTGAGACTGCTATCTTCTGTAGCATTAAATCATCTGTGGGGCACCATGCCAAAAAAACTCTTCATTTCCTTTTAGTGACTTCTTACTGCCCTGACTTGAAGTTTAATAGAGAAGGAAGGACATGATGTAGTTTTAATGACAGGAAACTCATGGCTTCCAAATGAATAAATTCCATCACTAGCTGCCACAATGTGTGCTAATTATTTCCTTTGATAAATTAAAAGCTATAAAAGCCTGAGGATAGACATGCAGGTTACAGTTATGGACTGCCGATTGGCATTTACTGGCTATTCATATACATTTCAACATCTAAATGCACAGCTTCGTTTGAAAAATGAAATATTCATGTCACTTATATTAAGCGTGAACACCCCACCAGTTAGTTACTATGTAATGACTTTATTCATTGTTACTCATTGAATTGAATATGAAATTTAAAGAAAGCAATATTNTTTTACTGCAGTATCTCCCATATCTTGCAGTCAAGCACACATAAGCTGTCTCTATACTGGCATTTAAAATAATAAAAGCAAAAACTAAAAGCTCCTGTATGTTGCTTGTGTTTCTTATCTGGAAATGATACTAAGTGGAATCAGCATAACACTGCGGTAAAGGGTCGTTAAACTGTATTTACTGTAAATATAACATCCANAAATAGAATGTGAATAAAGAATAGATAACTTAAACTGTGACCTCACTGATAACTAGGTGGTAAATTAACTTGGAAAAGCCAAGTGACGTTTCTTTAACAAATATATTCAAACAATCGTTATCAAAATATTTAAGGTAATTCTCATACAAAGACTAGAGAAAGATGTAACATTTCCATTGAAGCGTTTAGTCATAAACTTATGGCAATTAAATGTTAAAATTCATTACTATTAAGAGTTACATAGCTTAAATAGTCAGCATTTAACAGGACTCTGATATAGTTTGAATACATTNATTGATTCAGACTCGCTTGTCTCCACTGCAAGATTGACAAATCATAATATTTACAAAAGCTTACCACTCCAGTGAGGACCTCCAATGATCTACTCACTGGTCACTGACATTGTTGGATCTAATGCTAAAGTGAAGACCTGGGGTATATGTATTGGTTGTATTTCGAAGACTTTAAATATTACTATTTCTATTAGAGTTATGTCTTTTCGATCATGATCTACTGTTATATGGGAAGATCGCTGGAATTTTTCTAATAACGCCCTCTTTAGATGGGCTTATATTAACTCACAGAGCAAAATGATAATAGTTTATTAATCTAAGTGCTGGCCCGCACTGAGAAGAACAGACAGGTTGCTGTAAAGAAAGCATAGATCATTTGAAGTAGTTTTCTATGGTGATCAATGCTTTGTAATATTAATCACAACATTTTCATATGATAATGCCCTTTATCACATGAGAATGGGCATTATTGCATGAAAATTAATTTATAACTGCTTTCTACATAGAGCTCACAGTTATTATTAATTAAACAGCTATTTTCTAAAAGGCAATGGACATCAGCATATGTAACATGAAGCAAGAATACGTGTATTATAANTTTAAAAAGTTCTGATATCTTTGGACCTCAGTATAAGAACATAAGATAAAACAATTTCTGCTACAAACTCTATATATTCTTTCATGTGACATATATTGTTTGCTGTAGTACATAACTAAAATTACACATGGCTTTCTTCAAGTTTAGGAAGGGGGGGAAGGAGAGGGAGCACAGATGTTAAATGGGAAGTTTCCATGGACTTATAGTCATCTAACAAATATCCAGCTTAGAAATATTGATGTTTTGTTCTTACCATGGCAGGTGTTATGGAACTACAGTACAAATTGTCATTACAGGTGAAGAGAATAACACAGAATCTCTTAGAAATTTGTATATTTTAAGCTAGAAGCGAGAAACTGTCTGTTGACCTAATTTAGATTTTTTTGTCATATTGTTCTACAAATGAGGTGAAAGTAAGTTTATATTACACTATAGTACAATGCTTTTTCAGTCGCAGG
Organism: Platyplectrum ornatum; assembly: GCA_016617825.1. Classification (NCBI taxonomy): domain Eukaryota; kingdom Metazoa; phylum Chordata; class Amphibia; order Anura; family Limnodynastidae; genus Platyplectrum; species Platyplectrum ornatum. Next base: position 39,471 of record JABWIB010003325.1, on the reverse strand, counting down.
AAACATTTTGATTTATTGGTGAACATTTTTTTTAACTAAATAGACACATCCATGGTGAACCACAGTTCAACAGAAACAGCTGTAGAACATTCTAAGCTGCCAAGTTTTTACTGCAGTAAAAATAAACTCACAAAACTGAGAATTGTGGTCAATGTAGGATTACCTTGACTGGATATGCTAAATAGTGTATACCTGAAGGGATATGTGTGATTGATTTCTCTGGATTTAATGTCAGAACAAGAGTTGTAGAGGTTGACTGCTGGATATTAAGTAATTAGAGGGCAAGTATTTTAAGGTAGAAAAAACTGAAATGACTATTTACATTTTGGAACAGGTTTATGTACATTTAATATAAATGATGTGTAATTAAAATATTTTGACACCCTGAGCATGTTCCTGTAGTAATTGACCACAGGGTTCTTTTTGCCAAAGCATTCCTTAAATTATAAGACGTAAAAGGATAAACTTTTCCTGGAAAAATATGTTTTTATTGGTTTAGAAAGATCTTTGGAAGCAAGGAACCCTAATCTAAAAATCCAGCAAGCTCCATGCTGGCATAACACTTCANATGTATCTGCATCAGTATTTTTAATCAGGATGTTTCCTGATTCCTAATTAGAAAATTAGAACATTTTTAGGTGGGGGTTAAGAGAATGTTTGATGTCTCAGTAAGTTTTAAATTTTTGTGTGCATGGGTTGTTTGTACATGGCAAGTCTTGACTAAAGTGATCCTACACTCTGATTATTATTATTTTTAATATTATTATTATATATTTATTTCGGTGCTACAAAGTGTCCGCAGTGCTGTACAATGGGAAATACAGACAGACAGAATGAGTGGGGAAGAATTGATTGGTTACTATGGGCAACATTCCCACTTTTCAATCTCCCTGCAATCTCCCTGCTTAGTAAATTTAGGCCATTGTCTTGTATATTATGTGATTTATATAGCATAACTTTTTTAGTTGGTCTTTCTTTTTAGATAAATATTTGGACATTATCAAGACTTGAACTTTTATCGACATAACAACCAAAATGACTGATGAGGTACAACCTATGATAAAATCACTGACTTCCAGGTTCTAGGATTGTATCTTATCNGCCTGATATGTTTAAAAAACAAACTGAAAAGCTGTTATGTGTCTAGTTTGTATCTAGTCTAGACGCTGTGCAACGCCATTTCAGCTTTAATAAAAGACTGTTAGAAGTTCCTGGGGATGTGGAAAGAAGATACAGATCCTTGAACATGACCATTCCACTAGGTACAAAATACTTCCAACTCANATGGTTTTAATGAATTAACAATATTTTTCTCTTAAACCCATAGTAACTGTAATTTGTAGAAGCTCAGGAACAGAGTATTTTGTAACTGGAATTGGCCATGTTCGAAGGGTTTGAAGAGAGTATGAAAACTCCAACCACCAGACCCATTCCAATTTTTTAGGACATCCTGCCTATAAGTAGGCACATTATGATAAAACCTGTGACTTTAGTATTGTGAGAACAGTAGGTCCTATCACAGTAGTCAGGGGCTACTTAAATGTTTCAGATAGGAGGCAGCTAAATTATTGCAAAATAAAACACACTGAATTATGTGCAATGGAACTGTACTTTATGTTGTTTCTTTGGCTGCTTTAAAAGTGAAAGTGCCTCAGGATGTTCCAGGAGATGCCACATCATAATGTCAACATTTTTATTTTGAAAGCGATAAAAGGAAATGGTACAGCAATGTAATAGTACTATAATGAATAGATATTAATGATTCTTTGCATGTCTTTGTAATGGGTCCTGAAATAATGAACATTAACCCCTTCAAAATGCAGCCTAATTGGTCCCTAATGACCAAGTACAAATCTGACATATGCCACTTTATGTGGTAATAACTTTTGTTTTTTAAGATCAACATAATTTTGCATAAAAAGGGGTTCAGAAAAGGAAAAGGGAAGGGATCAATGGGGTACAAAACTGTGCATAGAAATAAGACAAACGAAGATGGCCACCCATTTATTGTTGTCAGGCCCTGGCGGCCCGGAATAAATCCCACTTTGTTCGGTTCTATGAGACGTGGAAACCCGCAATTAATTTGACAAAGATTTTAAGATCAGTATTAAGCAGCACAATGGGCCTATAGTTTTTGCAGTCAGAGAGGTCTTTCACAGGTTTGGGAATCATTATAATTTGGGCCTCCAATATTTCCAAAGGGAAGGAGCCATCGCAGCATTATAAAGCTCAGTCAAAATGGGGGCAAGGTCCTTCATAAAAGTAACGTAAAAGTTGTTGATGAAGCCGTCGGGGCCAGGGGCTTTGTTCTTGGGGAGAGCACGAATAACAGATTCCACCTCTGGTAAGGACCAAGGGGCACTCAAGTCGTTGAGTTCAGCAGCAGGGACAGTCGGGAGGGGGGGTCAGCACAGGTAGCAGAGGACCTATTCAGATGCGGGTCCGGAGCCAGGTTGAAGTCACCCATAACAATCAAGTGGCCGAGGTGAACCTTAGCTATAGCCTCGCACAGTTTGCGCAAGAATATAATCTGTCGGGAGTTGGGCGCATACACAGAGACAAGGGGAACCTCCCTGCCAAAGAGAATAAGATATCTACCATTGCTAGTGAAGTGACTCCAGGTGATCAGCATTATCGGGTTGTCTTGCAGCTCTCAAGATGTCGTCCTTGATACGGAAGAAGTGGACCTGTAGTAGAGTGTCCTTAGATGCACTACTGGCGACGAAGTCGTGCCTTTGGGAGACGATGGATCCATTCAATTCAGCAGCAGGGNTTTGTCGAATTCGTCCAGATCAGCGTTTGTAACAGAGTCCGGAATGCCTCAGATTTTCATATTATTCTGTTGGGACCTGTCCTACAAAGCCTCCATTTTGTCCCGTAGCTGGGCCACTTCCACTTTCCTGAACAGAAATCACAGATTTGTGGGAGGCAACCACTTCCTCCATTTTGGATTCCAGAAACTCTGTGCGGGAGTTAAGATCCGAGAGTCCNTTGTCAAGATCCCTGACCGGAGAATTCAGTTCCGTAAAGAAATCTCAGCGGAGAGAGGTAAAAAGCTGGTTTAGCAAGTGAAGGGTGACAGGGGCGTCCAGGTCTAGCTCCTTCTCCAGAGAGGCCACCTGAGGGCAAGGTGCGGGAGAGGACCCAACTGGCACCTGGGAGGACGAAGCAGGCCCGCATCACCAGATGGATGGATGTTCTCAGGGGTTGTTGCTGCGGAGTAAAGGAGAAGGCGAGTTTATGGTTCTTTGGTGGCATATGGCAGTCAGCAGCAGGACTCTAGACTGAAGTAGTAATGAAGAATCACATGAAGCGCACTTGGGTAAATGAGATAGACCAGGTCACCAGGGCAGGCGCACCTAGGAGGATTTTACATTATGGCCGGAGAACCATAGGATGCAGGAAAGGGCCCCGGAACAGGGCACTGAAGGTAGCACAGGTGCAGGCGCTGGAGGTCAGGAATCCAAGTTGCAAGTATCTGTTATTGACAGACCCAGAGGTAAGGGGTCACAAGTAGCAGGGAANGGGGGAGAGTCAGGAGAAAGATTGTAGAGAGGAGACCAGAGGCAGGCAGGGGTTGGCAGCCAGCAGTCCACCAGCTGCCCAGAAGCTAGATAGGCAGAGTCAGCAGTGGCAGCAGGGACAGAGCCAGACACCGTGGTCAAGGTGGAGAGCCACACACCGCCGAGGCACCAGGGAGGCCAGCAGGTCTGTGGGGAGCTGTGGCAGCCCAGAGGGGAGCGTAGAAGCAGTCAGGGGCCCGGTGGGCGAGATTCAGCCAGAGCTCCAGTATAGCGTGACCGGCACTGTCGCGCACCAAGCCACGTCCCCACAGTAATAATTTTATTATGTTTTTACTTATCGAATTGTTTTTTCATGACATACCACACAAAATAGTTTACATGTTACATTTGCAGAGTC
>JABWIB010003325.1:21650-33274 GCA_016617825.1 Platyplectrum ornatum | reverse complement strand
CAGAACCCAATATCATGGGGCTGGAAATGGTGCACTATATTAATTACATTAAGTACAAATATAGGATAGACTGGTGTCCAGGAATAGGACTATATAATGTATATTGTGTGTCACTCCTAAATCCTGATACACACATTGTACAATATCGAGGAATATATAGAGGTCTTAGACCTCTAATTTACTTTATACAGTGTGCCAGCTTCTAATACTTAATATAACCCGCATATAATACAGCTACATTAAGGCGTTTGCCTATATAAATGCNNGGGGCGATGTTGTNAGGCTCGCAGNGAGATGCTGCGTAACTCTGGATACCCTTTTCCAATCACCAACATCTTACAGATAGGGTCACTGATAAGTTCAGACAACTGAGATACCACCAATTATAAAGAATGAAAAATNTTGTTGAAACCAAGAGTCAGCAGCAGCAAAACACGCCTGAATCCCGTCCCCTGGATGGTAAACCCTGTACATTTCCTATGAATGGGTGGGTGTGTCATCAAGCACCGTTAATTCATACTATCGTTCGAGCTGAGGCAGCAAGTTGCCTTAAATCACTGCCTCAACCTGGGTTCTGGGAGATATGTCATCTTTCCCAGGATATCAGGAGATTTGCCCAAAATCCAAGAATCTGATGTGAATTACGGATCTGTGAAAATTCTGCTTGTCTCTAAAGTGTGAGTGTAGCACATTTTGGAATACAAGATATTCATTACTTCATTCTTTGTTNTTTGTTTTTGTTATTAAAAAGAAATAATAAAAAGTACAATTTTGTTCCAAATCGCATTTTCCTATTACATGTATAATATTCTCAGTCATTCAATAGCACAAAGATGCCACATATTAGTGTGCCCAGTTATCCTCTTTCAGCATTGGCTTCTAGCAATATGTCAGGAACAGGTTTATGGTATGGAATTGATCATGAAATGCAGTAGTAAGGACATTTCTGTAGTAATGGTGCTTCATCTTCGGAGAATATAGCTTCTTTGTTTATTCTCTATAACTACAGCCAGAACTGATCAACTGTTACTCTGCTCCTTATAATACCAGATGGAATAGAGAACAAAGGGATACCTCTAACCAACATCTTGTACAACAAATAAAAATCACAGACTGGTTTTGGGCANTGTCAGCAATAAAAACATATGTATGCAATGGCTTTGCAGAAGGGAGTAGGCATTTCTGAAATAATAAAAAGCGCTGTATACTTTATACTGTNGTATATGATTTGGAGGTAACAACACCGACTTAGTTTTCCAATGAAGACATATGATAAGCCTAGGCACACCAAGAAAGAGGTAGTCCAAAACATAAGGAGCCCCATAGGAACAGGGCCGACAGCTACCATAATTGACTGACTTGCTGTCATAATTCTACTTGACTACTTCTACCCTTGCCATACTAGCTACTACACAAAATTATAAACTAGTTTTACATTATATAGTTATATGCAGGGAGACATAATGTCATAATGTACATAATAATGTACCACTAAAAACAAACCCATACCCAAATGTTTCATATGTCATCCTGCAATAATAAAAGTACAAAATTGTACAATAAAATCGATCTCAGATTGTAATGGTTACAAAAAAAACCAAATAACTGGATTCAATTCAAAAAGTCCTTTAAGTCAAAAGTTTTTACATTAATTTCCAGATCAAATTCTGAAGATTAATGTTAATGAATAGATTCTATTCATATACATAGNCTTTGTTTCTCAAAACACATGGCATACCACAATTCTTTGTCCACTAACATCTTGTCTAAATTATTTTGAGCAAAATTGCCTTTTGTTTCTTTTTATCTTGTTATTGTGTATAGATGCATTTTGTTTAAACTAACCATTAAGAACATAATGCACTGGCCTTTCCTTGGTTAAGGTTTTGGTTAATGATTGAGTGTTACCCACCAAGCTGTATTTTGACCTTTTTTATGCTTGAGCAAAATAATCTTTTACCAAGCCATTACCATTGTTAATAAAAGGCCTTTTATGATGTGCCATTAGGATCTGTAACTGTAAAAGCCAGAGGAAACTCTTTTTTTATTTACTGGGACTTGATATTTCGTGGAGGTTGGGGGGTGGGGAGAACATTAGGATGACATTTATTCTAAGTTAGATTTTTTTGTTGTTTTTTTTGTTGTTTTTTATAAACCCCCTAAAAAAAACTCAAAACCCCCAGCAACACTGTTGCACATGTTACTAGGACCCGTTCCCTGGAATACAAGCACACTGCTGAGTCTGTTGATCCTTTATTCAATAGGCTTATTTTTATGGAAATTCCCATGCAACCAGTTTGGCCTTTCATCTACAAATCTTAAAGCGTTTTATGTTGTTGAGGCCAAGTATACATTAACTTATTGAGATTCAGTCTGATCAATCCGTGTTAGTTGTGTTTTTCTCAAAAGCCACTTAAAAATAAATCCTTCAAGGCAATGTTCTTAAGACTCACTTTTTCATTATTTCCAGAGGCAAAAGCTGGCAAGGCAATTTATAATTCAATTTTTGCTAAATCCACAACACCTAATATATATGTCAAGCATTTCAACGGCAGAGTACTTTGGGGATAGGTGATAAATTGTACCGATTATAAATGCAAGCTGTTCTTTCAAATATTCAGCTAGAAAAAAAATAGATTATTAGAAACATATAATGTATCTCTTGATTACATAAAGTACAAAAGATAATGGCAAATATGCTTTCTTTTGCGTTTTATAGTTTAATGGGTGGGCTGCAGTAATACTGCTTAAGAGATACGATGGCAACTTTCACACGATTGTTACTGCATGGTTGGGTTATAGCACCACTGTGTCTCTAAAAGCTGCAATAACTCAATTAATGCCAAACACAGCAGTGTTTTCTAATGAAGATCGTCCTAATAACCTGCCTGGCCCCATGTCCCTTAATTTGAAACAATGACATTTTTTATCATAATATTTAATTAATTATCATCTGTGAAATATTCCTTTTAAAGTTTCCACATATTTATTGTGAAATAGTTTAAACCAAATTGATCAGTAGCGCTAAGCCCAGCCTGAACTTTTCCATTTTATTTGGAGTCGGACTATTGTGATAAGCTAGGCATCAACTGAACAAAGCACGGCCTGAATTAAGACATCTTAAAAGTCCTTTTGTCCNTTCCATTATTCTTGCTCAAATATTTTGTTTTATGGCAGGGTAAGCTATAAAATAAATAACCAATAGTAACCAACATTACTATTACACAGTTTATTATATATAAAAATGTGTTTATTGCAAAGTTGCTGCATTAGAAATAGTTGTACACATCGGAGTGGGGCTTGTTGTGGTGGTCCCGTGCAATTCAACATGGTTTTGCCCACTCGTAACTTCATGCTCATAAATTCAAGTCTGGGTCTGGTCCAATGTCCTTAACTCTTTTAAGATATTCCACAGTGCACAGCTGGTAGTATGACTGTGTATGGGTGAGGGTTCACAAAATACTGGGGCATGCTTTTGTTACAGCGTCTCAATATCAAGNTTATAGTAACTACTATCATAAATGTATGTTCATGTATTGATTCAGTCTNTATATGGAATATTAAATTATATCATTTTAAAGAATTTAGTCATGTGCAATGTTTATGTTCATTTTGGTTTGTATGTGGGATTAGCTCCATCCAGAGATTATTCATCATCCATGATAACATATTGTATGTAGAGAAAAATGAGTGGGATGTCTGATCTTAACATTTCAAATNCAATGCTTGTATCCTCCCTTGTGAATACCATATGCCTTCCAGAGCTCCCATGAAGTCTCCCGCTTGTTGGTAATACATGTTTATGTCACTNTGTTACGTTTTTATTTAAATCTATTTTTAGGATGAATTCTTATAAATCCCTTNTTAGGATGAGTTTTTTTTCAACAGTTACTTTAACAAGGATAATAGACATACATGANGTATCTATTAGTATCGGGAACATAGATCTACAATAAATAGGTCCTAAAATTACTTTTAGCTAAATGTAAATTGAGGTGATTTTTAATTTTGTTTGTTTGAATATTCAGTTGCCCTTCTGACACTTAACGTGACCAAACACTGAAAGATTGGTTTTCTAATCAACAGATTATCAGACAGTCATACATATTTAAATAATCACACAGTGACACCACACGCTGACAGCTTTATCTTTAAGATTTAAGGATTTTACAGTGCTGGCTATAAAGATATGCTGAAGGAGATCTGATAGATCAAATTAGAAGCTCAACAGATCAAAGCATCTCTATCAGATGATCTGTAATGTCTGCACACTGAAAAATAATTGATCAGAATGGTCTGTTGATCTGTTAGTTTGCTAGATTATCTTTCAGTGCATAGCTAGTTTTACATATGGCTTCCAGAATAAGATCATTTTATACAACACAGAAGATGAGTTTTAGCCAAATTCCACAATAATTCAACAAATTTAAATGCGAGGGTGCGGTAATTGCATTGATCCAAATCCAGTTTCATTGTCCTATGTCCAGTGTATATGTCATTGAGACCCTGTAGAAGTTGCATCCCAGCTTTCAATATTTTAGCTTTTAGCTGGGCCTCCCAATGCAAACATTAACCAGCTCCCTTGCTATGTGGTCTGGGGCCCAACTCTGTCTCCTTTTGATGTACCCATGAATGTACACACAACATTCAATATTTCTATTTATTTTTTTTACATCAAAAATAACATTGTTACTGTAAGTACAAGGTTACCATGATATAAATAAATCCATAGTTTAAGATGTCTGGTGACAGTCTTATATTGTGCATCCACAGGTTAACATTTGGTAATTTAAATTGTCAAACACACAATACAAAACACCTCATATTCTGATCAGTAAATTCAGAAAATATTAGATTTTTGTAATGCTCTACAGGATGGTGTTTTCCAAAAACAATTACTAGAGATCCTCCCCCCTGATTCAGTTAATGATGAAATGTGTAACTCTGGAACTATCGTATATGTACTTGACAGCACAGATCCAGATCCAGACTTCCATTCAGGCAGTGAGGGAGTGCCGGAGTGGGGAGTGAACTCTCCTTTTACCCCCCTCTTTCAGTCCNAAATGACATGGGCTAGCATGCCTTATCTCATGTGGATCATATGCGGATATGTGTCCTTAATAAGCCCTAAAAGCTGGCATTTAGCAAATTCAGTACCTCCATTACCATAATTTTTGGAAAGACCAGATTGGTGTGTGATGTGGTGGCAGTGGTTTGCTTATAGGTCCCATAGCTATTGTTCCCACTAAAATGCCAATAGTTCCACCAATGGTGCTTATTCATAACCCTCCAAGACCATGCAACACATAGAGGATGAAGCACCCACTACTAAGCTGCTGGGGCATGGGGTGGTGACAGTTATATTAAGGGGTGNATCTGACAGGCAATGAAGGTGATTGGAAGTCCATATTATAATTATAAAAGTAAAGAGTTACTGTAACCACATTATTGTGCAAGCAATAACAAATAAATGAAAAAAATAACAATTACAAGCTAAGGAATAGATTGTTGTTCTTGTAAAAACATGATTTAAATTAGTTAATTTAGTTAATTAGTCTTTTACATTAGAAGAGATGTTATTAAGCAAGTTGTTTTTTCTCTAGTGGATTTTTTGTGTTATTATATCTATTATACAAGGTTTTATCTCCATACTGAGTATCCTTTTCTTAGTAAGGTAATCACTCAGAGTGGGCAGCTTTATCAAATGTTCCATATTNTCCTTTTGATAACCTTCACCTACTTACTTTAAAGTAATAGAGTGACTGTGAATGGGGAGCCACTGTGCAGTTTATCTTTCCTAGTTTCCTTTTTGAAGAAAACATACACAAAAAGNGAGATACCATTGACTGGGAACAAGAAAATGCTTATTTGGCTTAGACATTGCCCTTTTATAATACATTTCATGAACTCAGGAAGTTTGTCAGAATGCAATTAGAAAGAGGAATCCCCTGTAATACAGAAATATGTCAGAAACAGTTTTTTTCTGATTGTTTTACGTTTTACATATTGTATTATTTAACACTAAGATTTTAATATGCCAACAAAATTAAATGAATACTTTAAAAATGACTTCACCTTCTTTATTTTTAATATTAATATTATTAATTATTATCTATTCTGTGAACTAAATTGTGACATTCTCTAAAAATGTGCCACAGAATCCCATCCTGCTTCTCCTTCTCNTTTTCCTGGCCTTTCCCAATGATATAGATCTCTCTTCTAAAGCCCCTCCTATGAGGAACCCTTTCCACATCCTCTACCTGGACCTGGCTACATTACACCTTTTATACATTTACCAGTAGGTTAGAATGGAAACTCTACTATGGTACTCATTGGATCAGAAAAGAAACATAACCTGTGTTTGTATAATCAGGTCAGCCAGTAAAGCTGAGTACACACTTGTCCAATTCCCAACCAATACACCATCCAATCTACCAGTTTGTTTGACAAATTGTAAAAACATGACTGCTTGTTACACTTAAACCTGGTCATCTGTTTAGGCCAAAAGATTTTTACACCAGCATAATGTTCATGGCAACAATCCCCCCTCCAAGTCAATTTACAGGTGCCTGTGCCCTATTCGTATGAATACACCCGGGGAAATCTGAAGACAGCCGGGGATATCATACAGCATGTACACACTATTTGAACCTCAGATCATTAAGCCCCCATTGTGCCATACTATAGGATGGGCACACCAGTGGTCCAACATGCTGTGCAAATGAATCAATACATATTTTGTTCAGTAGTGTTACTGGACTGGACTAATGTCAGCATTCGGTTAAACCAATTGAATTGGTTATAAGATCACAGCATGGGGTGACAAAAAAGATGGAAAAAGACTATCAAGGAGCATCTTTTAAACAGATGTTGTAAAAATCAAACTATGAATGGGGTCAATTCATCAAGAATTAAACCCAGGACTCTTACATCTGGAAGCAGCAACTCAAATGTTTTGTAAAACTTAGTTAAATGTCCTGTCTGCATATGTACATAGAGAATACTCTATGGCTCCTGCCAGGGGCAGAACTACAGGAAACAATGGAGACTTTGCTTTCGGCCGCCAATCCTGAAGGAAGCACTTCCCCTCCATTGCATCCAACATGTTCCTGGTTTCCCTCCACTCCTTCCCCATGACACTACTACCTCCAGCACACTGTGATGAGGTTACACCACTAGTTCATTTACTATTTATCGCCAATNATTTCTATTTGTAAAATATAGTTAAAATGTTCTAGATCTGACAAACAGAAATAGTTGGTGATTAGTGGCAAAAACATATTCAGACAGAAAGGGGGAAATTTACTAAAGGTCGAGTTTGATTTCTCGCCTGAGCGGGTCGTATTTCTAGTTTTGGTTTTAGGGTATGTTTAGTATTCACTATAGGTCGTGTNAAGCAAAACTCGCCGGTTTCAAACTCGGCCACAACTCGCCGAAACAAACTCACCATTGCGAGTTTTAACATGAGGCACATACATTTGATAGTATTCACTATGTGTCAGGAATGATTCTCACCCAAAACTAGCATGTGAGTTTTCTAAATCTCACCCATAAATGCTTTTTGTATGCAAATTTTAGATTTTCACTATGCATCTAACAACCCCTAATACATTTTATCTTACATACCTTTTTTGCATGTAAATCTTTTTGTGTTTTTTAACATTTTAAACTCAAAAACATGTTCTACACGTCAATCTTAAACATACTGTAATGTTGCACAAAACTGATTATGACAAACATAGTTATGCGGTTTGAATCTATCATTAAAACTAGATACTTCTGTAAGTGTGACCTCTATTATTGTAATGGTTCAAGTATTAAAGCCAGTTTTTCTACGAATTTTTTTTTTTAGTTTTGTACTAACACAAGAGTAATATAAGCTATGTAAATAGTCCACCATGTGATTTTAATTGCATTTGTCCTAGAACACTTCGCATGGCTGCAAGTCTTGGAAGTAGGGCATGCTGGTGCCAAAGATTAAATGCAACTCTATTATTAGTATTACTTTTATATGGCACCACCACCACCTAAGGTGTAGAATGAGATATAGTGAAATCAGTGCTGATATCAAGCTTGTGGTTTTCGTGTAGGTTGGTAATGCTCTTGTATGGGAGTCTCTCTCCTGTCTAGTGGCACCCATTACATATCATATACTGTAAAAGAAAATATGAATAAGGATCTTTCTCACAGTATAAAGTGTTCTATCATAATGATATATTTTTATATACATGGGGATATAGGGATATAGAGATATCAAATACACATATCATTTTCCTGTGACAGGTATATTAATTCTGGTTGAGTATATTTAGACGAACAAGTGATATATTGTAATAAAACTGAAAATGTGAAGTGTGTATATTTGTCACTATGGTTATCCAAAAGTTAGAATGATAAATGAATAATAATTTGGCATGTTAGGAAATGACAAAGGTGATGCATTTCCTAGATGTGTATTATTAAGTTCATGGATTATACCACTAATCTTGTTGTGAGTGAAGGTGTGAAATGATAAACACAGAATTTAGGTCTATGTTATGTGTCTAGAAGATAATCACCTGCATTTGTAATCGGGATTTAGTTCCAGCTGATATCTTTAAATTCTAGATTTTAAATAAACAGGAAGTGTCCCAGTCACAGCTGCAATATCTTACTATTGTGCAATGTAAATTCCACATTACTCATAATTCTCATTTTATCATTCACCAAAAGTCTTGAGGTAGAGATGTTTATTTTTTCTGTATCCATATCTTAAAACACTCATGTGCAAACTGTAGCTGTAAAATGTTTGTTTATTCATTAGGAAAACATGTTTTACAGAACATTAATTGAGATTAACTGTTTTTTATGAGTGTGTTACTTTTTATGCCTCTACCCACTGATGATATATTATGGACTATGTAGATGTGTAGATGTGCACATTACGCTATTCCATAGTGGAACTGGAACGGACAGATCCAGCATTCTGTAATGAAACACTTGTCACTGGTGAACGGATGAGCATCCTAATGCCAATTTGAGAGATGGGAGGTATGACGAGCTAGAGTTAGAAAGTTTAAGTCACAGTTGCTGACCTTTGGTTTCTCCCTCCCTGGAGAGACCGAAAAGACGACAGGAAGCCCTGTCCCTAAATGGTAACGCTACCTTTCAGTATGGATTGGCAGGGCTTGACATAATCAAGCCCTGTCCATTCNTCATAACAATCGGGGCTGAGGCAGTGGTTTGCAGTAAATATCACTGCCTCAACCCAGGTCTCGGGAGATTTGCTCTCAGGATACTGGGAGATGTGCCTGAAATCTGTGAGTCTCCTGAAAATTTCAGACAAGTAGGCAACCCTGGTTTAAGTTGGAGAAAATATAAGGTAGAAGTTTTCAATGAGAGTGTTCATCCACTTGCTTGCACAGGAGTTATGATCTCACAGATTTCTGATTTTGAGGTCTGGATCTGGTCATATAATATAATTTAAAAAAATTCTTCAGAATTAGTAATAGAAACTATTGGTGGTGATCATTATCAGTGTGTCAATACCAGTCGTGGGGTTTATTCCTAACTTGGATGGTAAACAGGCGTCTGGTAGACACTGAGCTCCATTATTATTGTTACCTAAATCTAAGACCGGTTAAGTTCCAAAAAGGTTTTAAGGTTCTATATATCTTTTCAACACAGCTAAACATGTTTAAACAACTTTTACTATGTGAAGCTAAATAAGAATCACAATCAAGTTACAATTCTAACTTCTGAATGTTGTTGATAGTAATCTTATATTTCAGGCAGAATTTAGCCTTATCTTGAATATAATCAGTCTGTGTATTCTCTAAACATAACACATTCGATAAAGATGAATCCATTAGACAACTAAATGATTTCTTGACTAAATTCTCTGGCAGCACATTCTTATCTTTCGAGATTTTAGTCAACATAAGTGTTGCTTTTGAAGCAGCAAGACATATGATATTTCTTTATATACTTTTAAAGTACTTCTTGTGCATAAAAAAACAACCCAAAATCTATTATAATTGTCCAGATCCCAAGTCTGGCTGCAGACTTTGAGTAAATCTGTTGGACAGGCCGACTGACACAGTTAAGCTCTTAATTAATTCAGATATTTGCCAACCATTGCTTGCTTCTAAATCATCCAAGTATAAGTTTTGTGGGGGGCCCTACAGGGTCGGATTAACAATGGGACTAATGGAACTACTGCCCAAGGCCTCCATTGTCAAAAAGGGACATAGAATTGATAACAGTTGAAGGAGGGTAGAGTATGATGAAGGACACAGTGTGACTAAGCGGCCCACATACAACAGTGGTCANACTCACGCTTCACTGGCCATTCCTATGGGTCATCTCTTCATATTCAGCCCCAGGACCATGTGGATTTTAATCTGCACATGGGGCCCTTGACAACTAAACTGGAACCTAATGAATTAATTTAATTTACAAAGTCATTGTAAAATGGTGGTCTGTTGCATACACACAAGGATAGCCGAAAAAGGTTACGCTGCCAGAGCCCTGCCTAAACTCCTTCGCTGACCGGATGAATCAGGCAAACCGAGCCCCATATGCTTATTTTAATATTCCCATACTAGGTGGGCAGGGGACAGGGCCGACCCAGTNGATGGATCCCCTGCCGTATGGGATCTACTTGTGCATGCAAATGCACGTGCGTTTGTAAGTGGGGGTCTAGATGTTAGAAAAGCATTTCCATAAATTTAAAGTTGCAAACATGTCCCTGTTCTGTGCATGCACAGTATGCGGCCCGCGTAAAATGCCTGTCATTATTACATCAGGATCAGGTCCAATATCTCCAGAACATTGGATAAACACACTTAAAGCATAATGCCTTGAAAATCACCATTCCCTGTGCTACTCTTCCAGTCCACACCTCTCAAGCATAGTCATACTTTTATCCCTATCCAATTCATGTTTTATTTCTGTTGCTCCCAAAACTTTTAGGCATTCCCTGAAAATTCACATAGTTTGGTAAGCCTGTAAAATGACCCTCTTAACCTCTTTTGGCTATCTCACATAATCCCTGTCTCTGTACACAATTCAAGAAAACTATACAGCTGTTCTATTTTTACTGTTCAGGACAGTGCTTGATGTGGGCNGGTATACAGCACTATGGTATACCAACACTGCCCCCTTTATAATTGCCACCCAATCTGGACCCCACTTCTAAAAATATGCTATGTGTAACACTTTTAACTCTTTTTGTATTTTTGTACTATTAAACATATTAATGTCATGGTAAATGGAGAATTAATTGGTGTACTACATGGTGTTCGTGCCTTTCCATTCAATGAACAAATAATGAATTTATAGAAATAATATATTCCACATACTTTTATATGTAGGAATAGAATATGCCATTGGAAACACAGTGATCTGGATGNACNCTACGGGGGAAATTTACTAAAGGGCGTGTTTGGGACGGAGAATTTCTCCCCGGGTCTCGCCAGTTTTGTCGGCGAGTTTTGGGCGAGAATTGTGTGCATGTTGTTCACTATTGGGCGTGATTTAGTTTTTTGTTCTATTTTGCGGCGTGTTGTGGCGTGATTTTGGGTGAGATTTCAAACTCGCATGGGCGAGAATTAAATCTCGCACAGGTCCCTTTAAATTTTCTA
>JABWIB010003325.1:5803-21295 GCA_016617825.1 Platyplectrum ornatum | reverse complement strand
AAGGGACAATTGGCATAGGAAAAGCAGGTCTATTTGAATGTGGGCGAGAATTTCTATTCTCGCATGCGAGAATTGGACGAGAATTAAAAGTAAATACTATAGCCTCTATGTGCTTCAGCCTAATTCTCACCATGACGAGATTTTTGAGTGAGTATACGGCAAGAAATTTTGGGGCGAGATTTNACAATCACGTCCTTTAGTAAATGATTTAAAACCAGACTTGCACGCATTGTCACTTATGTGTTAACAGACCTTTAATTAACTAAATATGAAAACTAATGGTACCAGTGCATTTGTATAGTCATGTCATGCTCTTTTATAGGCTATGCTAAATTTTGATTAAAAAATTTAAATATGTTTAATAAGCAAAGTATATATCACTGGCACTGGAGGGTGACAGGGAAAGGGATACTCAACACTCAACAGTCACTGTGCTACTTCTGTATCTCTAACTACTGAACCACTGCACATGCCAGGTAAGATATCTGTTAGATCACTGAAATGTTTATCTTTGCTTGAATACAGCTATGTTAATGTACACCTTGGAACACCTTGGCCTAAATGTACTAAAATCCGGGATTGGAAAAGTGGGGATGTTGTCCATAGCAACCTAACAGATTAGACTGAGACCTTGAATCTGATTGGTTGCTATGGGCAACATCCCCACTTTTCTAATTCCACAGGAAATTTAGGCCATTGGTTTGAATAGCACCCTGTTGTTCAATTGAGAGCAAGGTAACACATATTCTAGCTAAACATGGTCAATAACTTGACACCTGCTGTATAGAATATTGTAATGTCAACCCTTCAAATGGTTGGCATCAAAATGATCTTTACTCTAACCCTAACATTTACCCAAATTACTAAGCCTTATTATAATTGCTAATAAACTAATTACAACATACTTACGTTCTTCTATAGAAGAAAAGAGGAAAGGAGAAAGTGCAGACAGGAGGAGGGAGGGGGGACTTCCAGGCTTGGCCAATGGACGCTTTAGCNGCCAGCAGAATGTGGCCAAGGAACAAACACGGACATTAATTTTACCTCCCCTGCAATTCAACATGGTTTTGCCCATTCTTAAGTAAGTCGNTAGTAAGTCAATAGTGACTAAAGTCTGAATGTGGCCCAATTCCATGATGCACAAGTGAGTGTACACTGGCGTGTGAGGTTTCTCTGTGTGGATTGTTATGTCTCACATGAACTGAAGTAAAATTATGTTTTTCAAAGCATAGAAATCNATACCATACAGGTATCTTCCAGAACAGTTATTTAAGAACATCAGCAGTTAGCCATACAANATACGTATGCATTTTTAAAATGGTATATACAATATAAGGAATATGAAGCATAGATAGCTTTATATATTTACATTCAAGTTATATGGCTTCTAAAGTAGCACAAATATCCTTGTTAAAATATTGCAGATACGTAAATTATAAGATAAATGAGACAGTAACTTTCTGTATCTAGATAATGACATATTTCACTCTGGTGACTTAAAGATGACCGCCAGATTCATACCAAACGTAGATATTACCACATCTAATTGTGTGTATTTAGGATAATCTGACTGAATTGCACCATTGTAGTCAAGTCATTAAGCTGACATGGGAGACATTTAATTAGTGCATTGCCATTTAATAGTAATTAATCACATAACGCTGATGTCACAGGAGGGTCACAGAAACTATAAGGCCATTTGAGGAAAGCGTTATTTGTAGCTATGAACAGTGATACACTGCCTGGGAGAGTTTACAGTGTATGCAATAAAAACTAGTCAAACATTGGATCAGAAACCAGAGTACACCAGATCTTTACAACATTTCAGAAGTTCCTTGATTCATGTGGTTCAAACTAAGGTCATTGGGTGAGCCAGAGTAAAAATAACTGTGCTGTGTAGTCAACCTCAATGAGATCTTACAACTGTACAGATACNATGACCTCTCCCTGGTGATTTGCCAATTTCTTAATCAGATTAAGTACATTAAATGTGTTCATACGACTGTGACACACAATTCGCTCATATTGTATATACATATGATTGCATGTGTTGTGCTTATATTCATTGTATTTTATCTTTAAATAAAATGAATCATGTCTGTATTTCAGACTAGACGCCCTTACCTCCCAGTCTGCATATTATTACCCACTTTTTCAATGTTCAGTTTTTTTTCAATGTTGTTTGTAAATAGATACAGAATTTGCTGGTGCTATATACANAAAATCTGCTAATAAGTATTAAACAGTTTAATTACATTGTTCACACTGTGTTCATATTGCAGACTCCACAATATCCTGGGCTTTTGATATTCTGCATCAATGACCTGGTTCTCACTGCTCCCTGAACCCAGGATCTTNCTTCCGTTTTTTCCAATAATGTAATTCCATAAAAAACCAGGAATGCACAGTCCACACTGCCGGCTACCCGCGCTGGAACCAGAAACAACCCTGCAAAAATCCCAGGTTCAATTCCCGGGTCTCTAGACGTGTGTATTTTCTGAGACACTAAGCCAGGACATGGTGATAGCATGCCCCGGCAAAAACCCAGGTTTTTGGCTCAGTGTAAACGGGGAATTAGTTGATGGAAATTCGGCACTAGGCTTCTTCTTATTGGATACACCACCCTCCAAAATTTCATCGCTTATTAGTATTTACAGTGGAGTAAATTTACCAAGCGCAGAAAATAAAGATACTGCCCATTGAAACTAGTCNGCTAACATTCTCCAGCATGTAATAATAAAGTGACAGCTAAAATATCATTGGTTGCTATTGGAAACATTTCCACCTTTTTTTCCGCAGTTTAGTAAATACAGCTCTNAAATTCCATAAAACTACAAAAAGTGTTCCCTTTGTATCCCATTGCCTGCCTCCATAAAACAGACCTTGGCCTCTTACTGATTATGAGATGCAGTTTATTTGATACAAAGAGCACAACATAGGTTTTCTATGTACTATAACGCTGTCACTGGTGCTTTCTCTAAGTACTTTCGGCTCACAATACCACAGTAGCTTAATGTTTCTGTTTATTATATGTGTACATTTTATTACATGTAGTTATGCACTGTGTGAGACCACACATTTTTAGAAGTTCATTCCGTGAAACAGACTTGAACACAGTACTCTGACATGACAGTCATTAGAATAAATATGGCTTTTCACAAGTCAGCTTATCTGTTTATGCCTCTCACTACAAAGCCGCCTACTAGATATCCAGAGCATTCCAGGGAAATATAGACCCTTCTGTGGCCTTATCAAAGAGCAAGATGCTTGTAAGATAAGAATAACTGCTGGAATTTGTTTTAAAAGCTCTGCATGTTTTTGGGTCTATTGAAAGACACCACTGCAGAACCTAACCAGAGCTGGGATCAACATCAACAAAAAAACTCAAGGGCCTAAATTTACTAGGGATGTTGCCCATAGCAACAAATCAGATTCAAGCTCTCATTCTACAATATGTAGAATGAAACTAATAGCTTGAAGCTGATTGGTTGATATGGGCAACGCTTTTATTGGGATAGTCCCACTGTCCCTCCTGCTTCCCAGTTTGTCCCGGTAAGGGGACAAACTTCGTTTTTTCTATGATGCCGTCTGGTCCAATCAAGTACCCTACCTAGGTGTATTGAGTCATAGTAAGTATGCAAACAGGGGAGCTGAAGCCCCCCCTGGCCTTGGGAGAGAACATAGTGGTTTGCTTACAGCGCGGGCGTTTATTTTTCCAGAGAAGAACCTATTTGGGATATGAATCGGAAGGGTCTGGAGCAGATAGAGGATTTTAGGGGCGGAGTTGGATGGTAAGGGGCGGGGTTTGATGGGGCGGAGTTGGGGTGTGATGGGGTAGAGTTGGGTGGGGCCGGGGGCGGAGCTTGTGTGTCCCNCGGCCCGGACCGTATAAGTTGGGAGGTATGGAAATGTACAAAAGAATCTTTAAACTAATTTAAAATGGGCATAAATTATTAGGACCTAATTCTGAGCATGACATTTCTCTAATGGGTATTTTACATATTTATCTTATTGTGTAAATGCCCACAAAAGAAAGGGGTGCAACACACTTACCAAGATCTAAAGGGTGTAGCAAGGAAGGGATAGGGTGGATTAAGATGACAAAAACAATTGCTTTGCTATTTGTATGGAAATGTTACTTTGTGATGACAGCCTAAAAATTTAGCTTTTTAAAAGAAATTGTTATTTCTTTTAAAAAACTGATATGCTACTGTTGGTAGAATTACCCTGATGTAGGTAAATGAAGGGCAGATATCTAATCATATAATTGAGGAATTGGTATTTGAAATCATTTTGGAAATCATTTTGTAGATGAAGTTGTTCTATCTAATCCCAGTAGTAGTCAGAAGACAATGAGGTGTTAGGGGCATTCCTTGTTTTACATCAACCAAAGGACATTTCAATGAGAAAGTCTATATATCTGTGTTCACATGAAACATTTTTGTCTTTATTTAGATCGGTGCTGCCATCAGTGTCTTTATTTAGATCAGTCCACCCTTTAATATGCCTGTTTCGCCCTTTAAATAGAAAAATTGCATTTGAGTATATGGGCTGAATAGAGGCTTCTCTATGTACATCTCACTTTGCACCAGGCCCTTTTCTGTTACTCTGATGATAAATAGGTAGATAGCAAATAGGGCTCACCATTTAAACAGAGAAGGGATAAAGGCTGCTTTAGAGTTACCTGTAGATGAACAAGTCTTATCAACTTAGGTTTAGAATAAACAGTTTTTATAACAATATACATATCTCCAATAAAAGTTTCATATGCAGGCAAGTATGGATATATTAGTGTTCTCTTACAAAATGTGCNGAATTTAGCACATTTTATGGAGCATAAGACACTTTTTATGAGGTAATATAGTTCCCAAATTGAAATGCTATCCACTGTGCAATAAATACATTTTTCTCTCTCGAACCTGCCATATGTTTGCATTTGCTGTCGCATGGCTAGCTCAGTTACATAATGTCAGCCATTGTGCTCTGATAACTGATTTCTCACATCATACATATAAAGCAGTGGCCCTGTGTGATACAGCTTGACTTACAAAGATATTTACAGAGTGTCTACAAGGCAAATACAGTGCTGAAGCTCTTAACATAAAGTGTTACCAAATGTTTTAATAATGTTTTCCAACTCATTTCCTATGTTTCTGCCGGAGACTTGTNGAAACTCCCTAAATCCCTTTTTGATGGGTAGTAAAAGAAAAAAAAACATGTGCTGAACATCTGATTCATATATTTGTTGAAAATTAGCAGGTAGGATATATATGAAGAAATTCAAAATGGACACTTTTTATACATCAGATACTAACCCAGAGCGCTTGTTTCCAATTTTAGCAGTCCTTCTATCGGCTCACCAGGGAAGGGATTCTGACATATGTCAAGAAACAGGAACTTTCACCAGTAACGCTGGATCTCAACAGGATTGTCATTTGTAATATTCCTTGCTAAATCTCTGTTTCTGTTTATTTGTCTTTTGGGTGCTGTAAACCATTTTTAAGTAAAATAAATGATTACCAGAAAAAGACAAAATAATAAAAAAAAACTTATCATTAGCATTAATAAACATTGTGCANACATGAATGGTAAACAAAAATGAGATAAGGTGGCAAAAATGGATTGATTAAAATCTAATGCATGTCAGATGTATTATTATGAGCATCCGTGCAATGTCCATGCCCATAAAAATGTGTTTCATCCATGTCTGGATAGGACGGAATGCATTCCAGTCTGCTAGCACATACACAGTAAAATCTAAGAATTTATAATTCAATTGAAAGGCAGTAACGTCTGGGTAAATTAGAAGTCTGTCCCATTGGACAGTGCATTGTCATAGAAACATAGAAAGTGACGGCAGATCAGAGCCACATGGCCCATCCAGTATATGTAAAACCATGCAGACATACTTTTTTGTTCGGTTGTAGAAATTCAAGTATTATTTGCCATGTGAGATGTTCCATTAACAAAACCATGTTTACATCACTGTATTGAAGTTAGGAGCCAAGGAAATTCCATATGTCACACTTTATATTCTATGCCTTGAAGGAACAGAGCAAAATAAAAATGTATAGAGAGTAACTCAAGATATATTATAATGATCTAGTCAAAGTNCAGAAGATCATCATCATATTGGTCATTGAAGCCTGAAACCACAGATGAGAGCTGTCAAACTAAGTCATGCTGCTTGTGCAACCAAATTTTATCCTGGCACTTTCTGTTTGCATCATACATGAAGCCACCGTCAGTAGCCATCAGGCTACTAAATGGAACATAAACTAACAATAATGCCTGGAAAATGTGTGTATGAAATACAAAAAGAAAACATGTAGAAGTGAGAATGATTGAGACAACAAATTGGAAAGTAGNAGTTGTGGTACAGGAGAGTGTGTGTGAATGCACGGGTAGTGGGGGGAAAGAAATGATAAAAAGGTATAAATCAAGGTAAATGGGAACAGATGCCCAAAAGACAAAGATAGACAAGGGCATTGAAAAGCATTTCCCTACTGGCAATGAGCCAGTCTCTAAATCAACATTATAGGTGCTCTTGATTGATTTACTTTGGCTTGGTTTACTAGAAAGCATTATATATTGTTTAACCCTGAACTTTACTAATATTGTATTAATATAATTTAAAGGAATAACATATAATGTAATACAATTTACGCTTACGGAAGTTATTTCTGACCCTCAACATGCTGCAATATTCAATGAGCAAGACATATTCAGCTGTCAGAAAAGGAAGGGGTTTGAGTATGTGATTTAAAACACATAGAATATCTGGTTAAGTCATCTACTAGCTGTATGCAGGATAGAAGCCTGTTATGTTCAGGCATACACACAGCATGACCACTAACAGTATGTTTAAGTCAAATTCTATTACATTACAACAAAGTTACACCGTATGTGCTACTCTGAAAAATTTAGTCAAATCAGGGCTGAAAATTGCGGTGTATACGGTGGAATGCTATACCGTCACTTCTCCCATTGATCTACTAAAGAAAGAAAGATAGATCATCATCTGAATCTACTACATATATTACATATTAGGTGATGTATAAAGACAAAATGTTGCCACTGAAATGTATTTTTATAAATTTTCTAGTAAAGTACAACTATGCCTGCATTTATCACCTGACATTTTTACAAATTGATTTGTTATAATAATAATAATATTCATAATAATATTAATAATAATAATAATAAGTATTATTATTATTACTATTAGATCCTAAATTTAAAAATAAGACATTATCTGTGCATTAATACTGCGCATGCCTAGNACCATAGCATCACTCCTTACCTACTGAATTATGCCTGATGGTGCGGGCCATTATTATTATTCTCCCAGGTCCAGATTATAAATTTGTAACATCTGCGAAACCGTCTTNAAGGTGTTTTTCTAAAAATCGTCTTGTGTGATAAAACAGCTATAAAATGCCACTTAAATGCTAAGGCANGATATTGCTATCAAAATCTGGATCTATATTCTGTCCCAGCATTTACNTTTTCCTGGGNGCTGGGCTGCAGAACACAATACATTGAAGAATAACAGTAAAAAAAACTATTTATACTCATGTCAGCAGCAGCATGGTATAGAGATTATTATGATTGACAGGCACCCCATCAATTCAGCTTTGCGGGATGTCTATCATTCATAATAGAATGCATCTGAAGCCTGTACCTTAGCCTGGCTGGGCACTCAGACAAGAACGATACTGTTGTAGTGTATGGTACTGATGATAACGGGGCGGTTTTCCCAAGGGAAAATTGCCCCATTTATCNGCACAAATAAACACTAGAATTATATAGATCCAGTGTGTGCCCAGCATTAGACATGCCTTGTGTCTGATGTTATACTAAATAACTGTTTTGGTTTGGGATACTTATATACTTATAAATCAATGAATGGGATTAGAGGGTAGCTGGTTTTTATGGTGTATTTATTTAGCTACTGTAATCACAGCTTAACAGTCATGTAAATATCTAATAACATTTTTGCTACAGATAAATATAGATAAAGATGTTATGTGTTTTAGTAAAATAAAATGTTACATATTTAGAATACTTCAGAGTCTTTGAAGTGTATACTGTAACTCCACAATAAATACATCGACCAATTTACTGCAGTAGCAAATACTGTGATTAATAGGCCCAGAAATAATTTATTAGTCTTGTTTAAGCAACAATGGTAGCATTTCCGCCAGAAGTTCATCTCACAGTTGTGAAACATCAAGTCTTAATATAAACACTTACTCGGGCTGCCTGGGTGTACAGAAGAGAGCAATGTTCACAGATCACCTATTAAACGTCCAATAAAAGTGATTTTTAGACCAAACAGATCGGACAGCTGATTTTCATCTTACCAGTAAAGAGACATGGGGGCTAGCCTTTTAGTCAGGTGATGATAACATGGATTAGAAGAATCAGATTTAAAAACTTTGGCTGAGATGATTCAGTTCTTCCCATAGTGACAGCAGATTCTGGGAATGTAACATTCCCAGTAATGCAACTCTTTAAATCATCTTCACCCTCATCAGTCCAAGCTCTGCTAAGCCAAAATGAAAATAGTATATTAGCTGGAAGACAAAGAAGAAATGCGATCCTCGTGATTAAATTACTTAAAACATATATTAGATACAAATACATATATTAAATTCTGCAGGCTGTAAACTTCAGCATTTAAAGCAATCAGTATTCCTACTTGTATTTAAATGTCATCTCACTTATTATATTTATGCTAACAGCCAAACTTTTCTTGGGTTATACATTATTTATATACAGGAGTATTGATGCATAGTCTCTGTGAATGCTAAAAAAGACAAAAAGAAAGAAAAGATGATATAAAACAATAGTACCTTTAGTTGATATTATATTCATAGATATAATTTATATATACATTATACTTTACATTATCTCACATGTCTGCACAAACACATATATCACATATGTCAACTTTTACTACTCACAACTATTATAACCCCGGTACAACAATCTATCCAGGATTACAAACTTTTTGTTTCTACATAAAGACAGGTTTGAGTTGCGGAATGAGGGTGAGGCTTTTGCAAATCACACTTGAAGTCCACCCTCGTATGTTTACAACTAGTTTTAGGCAGTGATGTTCTTTGAATCGGTGCCACAATAGGCAGGTCCAGGAAATTTGTCGACTCACCTGGGGTACCAGGAGAAATTAGGCAGTCACTAGGTACTGTTTGCCACCTATAACTGTTGAGATGATTCTTATAGGTATATATACATATGATATAGCTATCATGTGTGCCTATACCACCTGGTACAAATTTTGTTGGCTTGCAGCAAGGTTACTTACCTCACGTCTGAGTTCTCGTGAAGTATGTCTTGTCTGTCCTTTTACTTTTACCAGGTGACATACAATTTGCTAGCAGTACTTTATTAAATTGGGAGTTCCCACCAGAAGTTGCTACCCACCAGGTCTGTCCCCAATATCAGGGACTGTCGTGAACATCATGGTTTTGGTTAGACTCTGCACCCTGGTGAGCGGTGTCTTGTAGCAACAAGGAGTCTAAATGATGTGGTAAAGTTAATGATGTATCAGTTCTTTTAAATGCCAAAGCNTAAATCTGCTTCAGGCACATGTACACAATACATTTATAATAACTGTATTTACTATAGTCAAGATCCAATGGTAGGCCAATCCTCATAGCTATTTTTATCATCTCAGAATTGTGAAACATCTTAATTCTAATAAATAAAGAGCATAGAATGAAAATGGTAATTGGAAACATAGCTCAATTCAGAGAGAAAAGCTGCTAGCGACAGAGGATAGCTTCATCTTATGACACCCCCTGTATATATGGCTATGTGGCAATAATACCTGTTGGAAAATATGATATAGCATTGAGACAGTACTATTTCAATTTATGCTACTACATCCAATTCATTTTTATTTCCATTACAACTTAATCATATTCAGAATTTCCAAGTAATATTTTCACAGAACTCGTTAGTAAGATCTATTCCATAAATCCCTGCGGCACTAATGCAAAGATGTTTCAAAGACGTGGGATTTACACTTGACACAAATCATGCCAAAGAAGGACAAAATATGCTTGGCATCTTTATTACATGGATTATTATCAATTGAGAACATAGTTGACATTGCCAAATTAATTTCACTTAAGGCAGTAAAGTGGTCTTGAACTCTAGTACTGTAGGTGAAAAGCTGTCGTTTTATCAGTGAAAGTATTCAAGCCTAGCTGTTTCACTCCTTCTTTAGAGGAGCTTAGTAATGTGTCCCTTAAAGGAATAACAAATTCTCAAGTTATGAGTGTTGTTTTTGCAGGCAACATATCTGTGCTTAAAATACATGCATGTGCAATTAAACTGAAAGTATATCTACTATAAAAACTATGTGAAAGTGAGAAAGAGATTCTTTAATAAACTGCTCTTATTATTATTATTATTATTATCATTATTATTGTTGTTGTTGTTGTTATATTATATACATGAAATAATAAAACACAACAACAAGTATATAGTTAAATAGAAAAACAATAGGAGACAGCCTCCTGCTCCTTACTAAGTTACAATAATGTATGTAGGAAATAATAGATGCAAGAACGAAATTCCAGGCTGGGGCCATGTTCTCTCTCCCCCTCAGATCAGCCTACTGTATGGGTCCTAGTAAGGAGAAATTAATAATATTTCTCTGCTATGAGATCTCTGCCATGATTTTATGAATTACAAATTCTGTTTCCTGGGATAGTTATGGAATGAAATGTGCATCCCATACACAGAACACCTTTTTCTTCTTTTGTGTTAGTTTTCAGTTAATATAAAGTGGGAATAGCACCCCCACCCGTAAGATTAGATATTGAATAAAGGGGTAAGGGGTATCTCTTCCATCCAGGGAATAGGGTGTGCAGGAGATAATTCAAAGCATGCACAGATTGGCACATAGTGGCGCATCCGCCAGGCTGAAAGGCACATGCACGGATCAGCAATTAAGGACACTGATGCGCGCGCATAGGGTAGAGGGTAGAGACAAAGGAAAATCAGCAACAAGGTTGTAGATNAAGTACACAATCAAAATCTAAAACCAAAAGACATACATACAAACCAGGTTCAAGGTAATCAGCCTAAACATAAGTAATAAGACAATACGTCTATCACAGAGACAGTACAGCTTACAAGCANAACAGATTTAAATACTGTCTGGGAGAACAACTTCTCAAAGGTGATGTCAGCAATCAAGTGATAGAACCTGAATCAGCCTGGCTTAGCACCATGTCTAGTTAGAGCTCTGTATTTAGTCCTGCACCTGAATGCAGACTGCTGAGGAAATTAAACAGACAATGAACTGTAGACATCTGTTTCCCTGAATGCGGCAGATAAATTCTGACCATGGATCTTCACACCACATAAACGTTAAAGAAGATCTTGTAGCATAGAATTAACATCTACCACTTTAATGTATATGAATCCAATTATTTACTATATAATGGTGGCAGAATATTGTAACATTATCATTGAATGAACCAGAATGGAGGTAAATCCAAGGTTGTTATCAGAAATCGTGGGAGTCAATAGTAACAAAATAGGCAGGTCCACCTCCTCTATGACNCACTCTCCATTACCTTATACCTTAATCCTGTCACCATACCAAATCACTAATAGATTTAGTATTTAAAACTGGGCAAAACTACCATGAGTCATTATTGATTATGGGGAGTAAATAGTTTAATATACCATACTATTAACAATTACTCACAGTAGCTTTAATAATGAAGGTGATTATTAATAATAGGGAAACTACTGTATGTGATTTTGGTTTTTACTGGGTAAAACTACTGTTAATAAAATACTGTTTAATAAAATAACACCCCACAATCATTTTATGCAATTGTAAAAAAAATGACATACACTAACCAATACTAAACAAAAGTACTAAACTAAAGTAGTATTATCAATAAATAATAATAACCATTACATGTAATATGCGAAAGCTACTTAATGTAATTAATGTAAATGTACTTTACTATTTAAATACTATGANGCACAATAGTAAAACCAAACACAGCTGTGACTCAATCATTGTNTTTACTTACAGAATACTTGCAGGGAACTCCTCCACCGTGAGGAGATTTGGGGTGGAAGAGAGTGAATAAGACATGGAGCAAGTATCAATATATATTTTTCCTCCTCTGTCCAGGTCGCTGCAGTGGAAAAGGGGTTTCCCTTTAAAACATAGTAGGTAACAAAACTTTACTCCATTCAGTGGAAATGATGTCAACCCTGGAAAAAAACAGGTTCACACTGCAGTGGAAAAGGGGTATTTTTTTTGGCCAGGGAAAAATCTGAACCTGGGTTTTTGGTGTAATCGAGGATGCAATGAAGTGCAGCCCACAGTCCCTGCTAGAGCNCATATTAAACTCTCCTTCTCTCATTTAAATATGCACTTCTGAGGTCAGAAGCTCAAGCAGATGGATGGGCACCTCTGCGACCATCTATCTTCTTGTTAAGCTGGTTTAGGCTTGTTAACAAATGTTGGCTATAATCAACTATTCTAAAACTAACAGTGTAAAGTAGTATAGTATGTAACACCTATTCCCCAAACATAACTGGTAGCACAAAGCCTGTGCTAATGTTCATAAACTGAAAATAAGCCTCTATTTAGTCTCTGATTCACCTCCCTAAATGTGCTTTCATTCAAATGCCAGATATTGCAAAAACTAAATTATCTTAATCTAAAGTGTCTGGCACCTTGTTGTCCCAGGACACTTCACCGCTCAGTAGCAGAATTCTGCAATCTTCTCCTGGAGAATAGTGCTCTCACCACATCCACACAGGTTGTGCTATTCCATGAAATCTACGTTTTAAAACAATTAGATGCAACCCGTGCAAACACAAGTAATACGTGCATACACAGAATGATGGCCATTTCCTGTGCATGAAACCTCTGCCAAAAATTGAAAAGCTCAACCAAAACCTGCAAACTTCAGATTCCCTNTGTAGTTGCACAAAGTTGACTGTGACCGAGAAGATAAAGTTANTAAAGGGACATTGCTGATTTTTTATTTCTCAATAGCTCCAAAATATTTTGCCATGGAGCCCAGCCAAAGTTTTCCCATACTGAAAAGCTCTTTAAGTACTTCATTGATGTACAAAAAAATAGAAAAAATACTGAACAAAAAAGTCCTGCATTTTCCAGACTGCTGCAGCGTGTGATCTAGTTTTATTGTATTTAGCATAACATGGGAGACTTTTTTAGGTAGGTCGTAAAATAGGTTAGAAAATGGTAGGCACGTGTTTTTTAATTATTTNTGCCAGCGGTCNCGGCTGAAAAGAGGTGGAGTATTAGAGGAATGGGGCGGAGCTGGATGGGTCTGGGGCGGAACCGGGTCCGTGGTTGGGGCTTGTGTGTCCCGCTTTCACCCATGGGAGAGTTGGGAGGTATGCAATGGGATATTTTTGTGTTTTTAATTATTTTTTATTTTGACATAGAAAAAGCAGTGTGGTTTGAGTGGAGCCAAGTTTGAGGTTTGGGTGGAGCAAAATGGGTGTTTTTGCTGAACCAGAACCATCGTTTGGAATGTTCTGGGTGGTCTTATTTGTCCTGTTTTTGTTCTGCCTGATTTTGAAAGGTAGGGTATCCATATGTCCAATGCGTCACTCTGTGTATGGGTGTTGTACACAAAAGTTTAATACGGCAAGTCCCAAGCCCAGTAACTAGCAGGTTCCAGAAATCAAGTTACATACAATCAACAATCCTGGTCATATTTCTGGGCAGAGTATGAAAGAATGCATCATTTACACTTGCAGCATAGAGGATAATAATGTAAACAGTGGCGTAGAATAACGGTCACATAAAATTATTGTAAAGAGACCTACATGAAATAGTTTAAACTGTAAACGATCCATTGAGTTAGAGGAGAGTAACAGATGGACCTCTATGAAATGCAGAAATACACTTCGGAATGATGGATGATACATTTCTCTGAGCTTGTTAATATCACAGTAGGTGGAATAGAGCTGATGAGGTGTCTGAGTGTCACCATTATTAGAACAGTTGTCCTACNGTGATGTAACATTACAAGATAACAAAACACAAAGTTTGGGGTCACAGCAGATTCTGTGNCAGGTGACAGAGTGATGAGATTGCAAGAGTAACAGTTATGTCACATGTAGTGTGAGGGTGATAACGCATCTGAAGTGTTTTAGAATGATCTTCTAACAGACCTACAACAAAAGCAGATTATTAAACATAAACAANATCATTTCAAAAATTAAAAGCAGCACATATATAATTGGCTTATACCTGCTAAATAATTAAAATGTAATTTTTTTTAAAATATACAAATAGCTGTATATGTTGGGCTAATTTANAATCATAGCAATAAAAGACTAGAGCAAGCATTGATTTCTACTGGAACTATGACTAAAAATGAAAATACTGTTTCCTAGTATATTATACTTACATTCCCACAGAAGCAANTGCAAAATGAAAACCTCTTTTTCCATAGATGTTGCCTGCATTGAGACTTTTGTATGTCTCGCACTTGCATAAGAGGTAGCATTGCATCAAACTTTTAAAGTCATTTAAAAACTATTGTGTCTGGATCTGTTCCTTTTACATCTAACTTCATTTCTAAAATTGTTGGAGCTTCAAATTCCCATTACAACAACAATGTAAAATCAAGTCCTCCTCAAAACCTCTCAGCGGGAACACTCACCTACTTGTAGCACTGATAAATTCATTTTCTCTTGCAACCTCACTTAGNCTACTTAGCTTGGCTCCACTATGGCTGGGAACTTTAATCAGAAGCTATACTAACTAGCGAAGGCTATAATAGCAATGATGTCAGATAAATGGAGGTTACATTACAATGGACTGCGAGAAAGAAAACCGTTTACTTGTTATTTTAGGGCTAGCCTTAAAAATTAANGTTTAGCAGCCAAATGTTGCCAATATTTGTACTGATAAATCAGCTATTTAGCACTAGTAAAATTATGCTAATTTTTGAAAGTGCATCTATGATGAATAATTCAGTGTGGGGTGCTTAGGTATTNAACCTACAACCATGCAGAATAGACAAGGCATGAATCGGGACACAATAAGTGAGCATTTGTAATGCCCACATTTTACTTTCTGCAAACACACAATAAACTCTCACAATATGTAAGCATATTGTGATTTACACCAGGGCTGGAAGTGGTTATTTATAAGTGGGGGTACGGTGAGGTTTGGATGAGTACATTTAGCACAAAATCGTGGGTCCAGAGGGGTCCACTTTATACAAGNAGACAGGGCTTAGTGGNGAAAAAGTTCTGGTATACCATACTAGTGTATACCAGCCCACCTCGACCACTGATCTACACAATTAATGTTTTTTTTCTGTACATCAGAAATCTATACCTCCCAACTGTCTCGATTCCAGAGGGATAGTCCTGATATTGGTTGTTTATCCTGTCCATCTAATAGTCTGTCCTGATAAGTGAACTAAACTGGAG
>JABWIB010003324.1:28474-44649 GCA_016617825.1 Platyplectrum ornatum | reverse complement strand
GTTACACTGTTATTACACTTGTGCTGGAAACATCATCTCTCAACTCTAATACTGTTTCCAGCAGATGACATTTAGCTCCCCTGCAATTCAACATGGTTTTCTTATGTAGTCTGGATCTGGTCTTATATAGTGAGTTTATATAAGGTAAGATCGGTGTTATCTCAGCTTGGAGGATCACAATGGAGGCTGCTCCAGAGCAATGCACAGCAGAGTTCTGGGGGGGATTTCGCTGTAAAGCAATGTTACCATATAAGAATGTTGTATTCTGGTAACAGGATTTCGATGCTTTTTGTCTTTCTTTGTAGGAAATGTGTAACAGTCATGTGTAACTTGTGATGAACTAACACTTTCCTTCCTTTATCCTTTTACTTCCAGCCTTCTCCATTTCCAGCGAGAATAGCCAAGTGGTGATGATTGGTATTTCCGCGGCGATAGTAATTATCCTCCTCACAGTGGTTGTTTACATCGTGATTGGAAGGTTAGTCTTTCTGTTTAATACCATTTTGTCTGTGACATTGTGAAGATTTTGTGAAATCACTTCAGTAGACATTTTAGGGTATATTTACTAAGTGGTGAGATTGGAAAGTGGGGATGTTGCCCATAGCAACCAATCAGATTCAAGCTCTTAGTTTAATTTTACACTCTGGAGAATGTGAACTTGAATCTGATTGGTTGCTATGGGCAACATCCCCACTTTCCAATCTCACTGCAATCTCACCTCTTAGTAAATATACCCCTTTAAGTACATTATTCAGTGTTAGTGTTGCAGAATTTTATAAAACATTATATAGCTTAGTGGTTCTGCTATACGCACACAATGGACCGGTATGTATGGTAACAGTGCTCTCTATGATCCAGTCACACAGCACTGCCAATAGTAGAGTTATATGAGTATGGAAAGAGAAAACATGCTATTTTATGCTAAATACCGTAAAATAGGAAAAACATATTCTTGTCAATAGGTTATTAAAGATGGTTGTTGAGGATTTGGTATGCTTCTCTACATATTTGGGTTTTATGAACATCTAAAGCTCAGAGAATAGAGGGTAGTGGGTGAGAAGGTTATTCCACAGAGTGGGTGCAGCAGCAATCATGGCGTCTATGTGATTTAATGCTGGCTGCCGGCAGTGGCCGGCGCACCAGTATAGGGAGCCGGGCCACTGCTGGGGGGTGGAGGGACGACCGGGCCCGAGACTGTAGGCCCGGCTGTCCCCCCCTTATAGCGGTCCTGGGGTGCAGCTCAGGATAAGTCCTGTAACCAGAGTTTAGAAGAGTTGTAGATCCTGATCCTGTGGAGACATTAAGACCCCATGTAGAAGGGCAGTCTTGTAGAAGTCTTAACCACTCTCCATATTACACCCCCACTTAATAGTTGACATCTCCCCTTGCTTCCCTGTCCACTTAGTTGTATATGCTAGGAGATCCATTCCGTAACATGTGTTAGAAACCTCCAGACTTTGGCCAGCAGCTTGCAGAAGTCACGTACATAACAAAAAGTCTGGATCTGCTGCTAAAGGATATTTAAACATTACAATGTTATTGTTATGATGACTTTGCCACCCTCTTGACATGGAGTGTAAATAACCATTTTATACTCAGCCGAGAAACTTGAAACCGATTTAATATATCCCATCTAGTAATTGAAGATTGTCGCCTCAGTTATTGTTTACTGCACACCTCACTTTAATNAAACATGAACAGATGATATATTTCACAAAATATGACTATTTATTATTTATTAGTAGATTTTATTGGCATTCACATCAAGACTTTTTTTTAATAAATGAACAGCGTTCTTAGATTTATAAATATATTTGATTCTTCATCATTAATATTGCAAAGCAGCTGCATAAACCAGCATTGAGAAATGATTATGAGACATCTATTTCCTGCATGGATGGTACACACTATTCGCTAATTCCAGATGTACTTGCTGATGTGCGCCATGGTTTAGATAACAGAGTTGCCGCCTTTTTGATTCTCCCTCCCTTGAGAAACCAAAAATAAAGTAGCATGTGGGTGGGGAGGAGTGTGTGGGTTATGCAAATTATGTCATTAAGCTCCACCCATTAATAGTAATGATCAGGACTGAGGCTGTGATTTACATGAAATCACTGCCTCAGCCCAGGTCCCAGGAAATTTGCTGTCTCTCCCAGGATATTCNGGGAGAATCGGCAACCCTGAGCTACAATCAGCATCTGTTTACAATAGAGATTTCTAATGACTGCTGTACAGAGAGCATTAGTGTCCATTTTTCTATACAGACCAGTGAAGAGGGTATGGTATACCGCCACTTTTTCCCTGCTAAGCTCCGCCCATTTATATGCCCCACCCCACCTCTGGACCCGCATTTTCGGAAGAAATGGGCATTTTATATTCCTGCCTTCTCCATACCCCAATTCTAAAATCCCACTGATACAGGCAGCAACTACCGCCACCTCAATGACCACCAACACCAACAAGCCCCATGGCTAATCTGTCTGTGCCCATCGCTAGTACTGTAGATCCCTCTGAATTATTTGCACAGTGATGTGATCGCATGGGAATCAGAATTCTGTATATTCCTATATCCTTTTTCTTCTTTGATACATGCTGTCCGCACTAAGCAGCCTGTTCCCGGCCTGTGTATATGTTCCGCCACCTGATAACAAATACAATAAAAGAAAACACAAACTCTTGTTGATTTGTTTTATTTCCTAGGTTATTGTACAATTTTATTCCCGTTAACCTA
Organism: Platyplectrum ornatum; assembly: GCA_016617825.1. Lineage (NCBI taxonomy): Eukaryota > Metazoa > Chordata > Amphibia > Anura > Limnodynastidae > Platyplectrum > Platyplectrum ornatum. The sequence goes on along the minus strand of JABWIB010003324.1, from coordinate 41,918 downwards.
ATGTCCATGTTTTTTGTACTTTGTCAACTGTTTGCTATGTTCCATAGCTATATTTCACACCTTATTAAATAAGATTGCCTGAGATTTGACCTGTGTANGCCTGATTAACTTTACTATCTCATGTATTGTGTTATTTCTATTAAAGCCAGGTGTGACATTTTAGGCACTTGTGAGAACCCTGGGTTGTGCTCGCTGATTATGTGTAAGCTACGCTATGCAAGCGTCTCTTCAAGCGCTGCAGGATTAGATTTCATAACCACATGGTACTGACGTTTCCCTTGTGTTTCTATTAAACCGTTCAAGATCTCATACTTCAAATTTGTCAGGCCCAAACGCACACGTGTTTTCCTGAAGATTAATGTAACATTTTACATTTTAAACATCTTGTTTTTTGCCTTTGATCCACTCCATTCTGTAAAGGCAACCTGGATTGTTATTTTGTGGTTTGTATTGTATGAAATGCATTCCGATGAGGATTTTCCCTCTCCCATACGGCCTGAATGGACTTTACATCGTCCCTTGTGGACAGGGAGAAAATATGAGATCATATAGGTCAGATAATTGCTGGTGTCATGCAGTAAATAAGATTTTACATTCACTATAGCGGTGGTTACCAAACTGTGCGACAAGGCTTCCTGTGGTGCCACAACACTCTCATTGGGGTGCCACGGAATGTTTTTTCCGACGTGGTGCCACGTTGCTAGTGTTACTTATACCCCTGGTAAATCTGTTTTTAACGAGCAGAGTTGTTAGCTGTGGATTTCAATTACCCTGGTAATTCACAAACTACCCTGGTCAACACCGTTCACACTGAAAAGGGCAGTTAGTAGTAATTCACACTGAGCACACTACCCGGGTAGTTCAGTCAGCCCCGGAAGTTGACTGAATTAACCAGGTAATAACCTTCTGTGGGAACGGGGTATATGACGCACAATTACTATTTTGACTCCAAAATTTNAAAAAAATGGGAAATTATTGTGTCTTAGAGGAACCTTGAAAAATCATGGAGACCCTAAGGGTGCTTCGACTGAGAAAGTTTGGGAACCACTGCCCTATAGTGATAATTCTCAGCAGGTTAAATTGATGCAGCAGTGGCTGGAAAAGAGTTAAAGGCTTCATAGATCATCATATTACCTCACCTGTATTCCTCGTACGCTCAATGAAGAGTCTGGATATTATAATCCAACACGTTGCTTGTAAAATGTTATATTATTCTCACTGATTGATATTTAATAGTGAACCATCATTTCTCCAGACCTCTGTCCCTGTCGAGGGCCTGGCTTGTGGATGCCAGCATTTCCCTTGTAAATACCCTTATCTGTGGATTATGAGTTTGCTGTTCTCCGGTAACTCAGCCCTTGACCCACATTTATGAATTGGATCATAGATAGCACAGTGATTAGTTCTAAGTAGAACTTTTACCAGCAAATCCAGATATTCATTGAGAACATGGTGTCCCAGTTAGAAGTGGAAATGAACCAGGAAAAGATAAGGATATTGATATTTGGTTAAAGCCATGCTTGAGGTGGTGTTGACAAAGGTGGTGGTAGAGGGAGGGGTTAAAAATGTAAAAAAAAAAACAGCACAGTAATATTCCAGGTTTAAATCTGGGATATTGCCATATCACACTACCATCAGACCCCGTTCAGACTACTCCGTGTACCCGGGATCTTTTTTTGCTGTCCTGAAGAAGTATATNTTTTTTTTATTTGGGGTTTTTTGTCTTTTTTCCTTTTTATTTTTTAAGTTTCCCCATTTTAAACCCCGTGTCGGCCCATTTACACTGCCGATGACCCAGGAAAAACCCTGCTTTATCCCTGAGTCGAAGCCCCGCTCTCTAGGTAATAAAGTCTTCAATCCATGGGTTGATAAGGTTGGGGAGAAACTTGGTGTCATTCTTATGAATGTCCGGAGCTTGAGGCAGTGATTCACATTAAATCACTGCCTTATTCCTATGCCGGCTATCTGCCGGAATACCGAGAAAAATGCCTAAAATTCGGGATTCTCCCTGAAATTATGGCAACCCTGGTGATATCCATTATTAGAGACACAAGAGCACGTAGCTGCTGTAACTAAATGATATCTCATTTCCTCTGAGAATATTCAACAGCCCAAGAGAAGAGGAAACGCTCTACAATGACGGATATCATTATCAACGTTTCTTAATTGCAAGAGGTCAGCATTCTATGTTGTCTTGCACAATATGCAGATAAAATTAGCATATATTGGGCCGGATACAGAAATTCTATTGTCCCTCCGTTTCCATGCATTCTTATCAGAGTGTTTCACATGTCGTTCTTATACTACTAGAACAGAACACACTGTGACCCATAAGAACCAAGGAGCTTGGTCTCCATAAATCTGCAGCGTCGTGGGGCTTTGACTCCTACAGTCCTTAACGCCACTGGCGTTCATTAGTTAAAATAATGTTCTTGTCTATTATTGCAGGTTCTGTGGATACAACAAGTCCGTGCACAGCCCTGATGAAAAGAGACTTCACATCGGAAATGGTCTGTGTAAGTGGTGTGATTATATGATTTTATGTCTTTATTTATTAGTTTTTGTAACATAGTAAAGGAACAGACACGATACAGGATTGGAAATGTGATGCCAGTATATATACCTATAGCAGTTAGTAAATATTAGTAAAAGACAGCATAATTAACCCATATAACATTAACAGTTGACTGTTGGCATACACAGTTTTCTCATAGTTTCTGATTTTGCCTGTTCTTAATAAATGTATGTAGTATATAGTTAAACTCTAATATATATATATATACGCCATTGTGGACAGGGAAGGACACTTTCATCATGTTCCTATTTATGCTCTTGTGTCTGGAACATCCCTTTAGTGTTTTACTTACAGTCTTTCTGCACCATTGGACCACCAGGTTCTATTGATTGGGCAGGTCCAGACCACACCAGTCCCATATTTGTTTTTCTTATTTTTTATAATGAGTTTCTATGCTGAGTCTCTTCCCGTCCCCAGGCTGAAATGTGCTATCCCACCACTGCCTGGTCCCTAGGCAATTTTAAGTTATTCATTGCTCTGCTGAATTTAATTAGTGTTGACTTCACTGAAGCCGGCAGTTGTGTTTCGATGACTCTCCCATGTGCCCTAGTTAGTTAATAGTAGATGAATGGGGAGGGACATTGACAGCACAATTACCAGATCGAACCATGGAAGAGCAACATGTGTATGTAAATAGCATTGAACTCCTGGAAGCTTCATGGGATTTGGCTGATCTGTCATATAGTAACTGAGAGCCGGATCCAGACTTCTGTAAAACATTCCACTTCCACCATGGATCTGGGTCATCTTAACCAAGATATCCATTCTGTGGGTTTTTCCATTGGCAGGGCAGGATGGCGCGAATTGCCTAGCACACGTTTTCAGTGGTATTGCATACAGTTGCTGTGGTATTGTAAGTTGGAATCTGGTCCTAAAAACTCAATATTTAATATGATTATCAACATTCACAGAGGTGCCGTGTGAACAGGGCCACTGGCAAAATTGGTAAGACCCGGGCCCCAACCATGTGATGTTATTGGGTTAACATGTCTCAACGTCCTTCTGGACCAAGGAGCTCACTTAGATGCCATTAATGGGGTCTATGTGAGTTCATGGCACCGCTCCCTCACTGTCTCTGGGTGTCCCCCTCTGATGGCACCCTGCGTGAGACCATTGGCTTATACACCAGTGTCACCTCAATGGGGTGCGATGGTTTGGGAGTGCGATGGTTCTTCTGTGGTTTGGGAAGTTACTTATTAAACAATTGAGCAAACGGCACTGAGCTCCATTCATTACTTGCCGACTACTCTTTCTTGTCGCTAGACTCTTGCTTAACATGCACATGCCATAAAGTACACCCTATATCCACAGTTGACAAACAAATTACCTTTTATGTGTACGGGAACTTTGCATGTTTAATGCTGTCGCTGCTTTATTGGGAAATAGTGGCAGCTTTCGTCTGTTTGGTTGCCAATTTGATGACAGAAACGGTTTACAAATTATGCTGAAGTAGCGGAAATTTTTGTGATCGCCATAAACAGTCGTAAAAATGTGTCTCCAGTGAATGTGTCATTCACACTAGAGGCTGATCCAGCTGGATGTGGGGAAAGACGCTCTAATTATTTCTGTAGCGAGGAGAGAACGGCTTTGATTATCAGATTATGGCATTCAGTTCTGGCCCAGGGGTTTTAGTCACCCTGCATCATGCTTTATACATTGCAGTAATGTGGCCTAATGAAATAACGAGGATGGAGAGGTTTCCAGATCTTTCCCAACACTATGATCTTTCCTGGAAAACTCATAGTGTTGTCATAGGGCATGTGGTGTGTACCAGTTACCCATTATGNAATCACTGACCACATTCCATCCCAATTCCTTTCACCCACATCCCGCTCTCTACACCACCCTGAATTATAGCAGATTGACTAATTCATTATTTGACATATTTTTAGAGACACATATTCCCTCCCTCCTGTATTTGTTATAGTATCATGCCAATACATCTATACATACCCACTCTACATATATATATATATATATATATATATATATATATATATATATATATATATATACACCGGATAGGGAGAGGATCCAAACTGTAGACTTATGGTAACAGTAGTAAAACTTAGTTATTGTTTACACTATTGTGCAAAAAACTGAACCCATTTGGTTACCAGATTGAGGGAAGAGATTACCAGATCAGGAGAAGAGTCACTCATCCAGCCCAGTCTTNTTCCGATCAGTAATTTCCCTTTGAGGGCACCGCGAGCAAAGTAACACGGTTACAGAGAGTGCCCATTTCCTGCAAAGATATATATATCATAGTGAAAATGAAACACCAAGGCCTAAATCTACTAAACTGCAGGATTGGAAAAGTGGGGATGTTGCCCATAGCAACCAATCTCAAGCTCACATTTTTCAGTATGTAAAATGAAACTGAGAGTTTGAACCTGATTGGTTGCTACGGGCAGCATCCCCCACTTTTCCAATCCCGCAGTTTAGTAAATTTAGGCATTGGTGTTTACAACTGTACCCAAGTGCTCTGCACCAGTCAGAACTTCATGTACCACTGGTTGGGAACCCCTGTAATAGGGTATATCGCATTGTAACATTTTAAAGAGAACCTGCTAAACCGTTCAGAATCAACAACTTATTGCAATATTTAAGAAATCCATCCAGCAGAAATAATTAGAATTCTCCTGATCATCCTTTTTTCTCTGCTACTATTTGTACTTCTCTCAACCAGAGTAAATTGGAAGAACTTACTAATAATGGGTATAAAAAAAAATGTATGGTTATTGACTCTCCTGGTAACTTGCACATTTTGTGCAATATACCCGATACCCCGGGAGAGTCGCCGAATTTCCCAGGGCGTAGGCAGTTGCCATTTAGGGGTTGGCGTTTTGGGCAGGATTCCCCATTCCCCATGCATTATGGTCAGTGGCTTATTGTCTATTGTCTTGTTATTGCCCTTCGCAATTTGATTTTACATGCTAGAGAATGTCAACTGGAATCTGATTGGTTGCTATGGGCAACCTCTCCATATTTTCGTTCCCGCAGTTTAGTGAATAAGAGCCTTTATGTTACTCGGGTATGGTCCTGCGGTGCCCACTAAGCACGGAGGAGCAGCAGCCAGCAGCTATGTTAGTGTTCCTTAGGGTTATTGCAGGGTAAGTGTGGCCGTGGCACAGAGGGGAAAGTCTTATCTGGACTTGTTTGCAGAGTGATAACATCAATACTGAATTATAATCAGTCACATGTAGAATATGTGACATTACGACGTGTTAGTGCAGTTTTACAGTCTCCTGGCTACCTCAGTAGGGCAATGGCCTTTATTTCTTTCTTTAAATCCAAAAACGTCTTTTGGCTGTAAAAATGGCTTTGGCAGAACGATTGCTTTCTAAGCATCACTTTATCAAATCTGAAAAGCTCATAAAAGACGTTTTTCCACACTTAGGTAACTAATGGTGTTTGATAAGGTGTTTCTGCTTCAAAGCTGTGTAAGAAAGCTGGAATGTTAACACCTGTAATTGAAGGCGTACAAAAAAAAGAAGTACTTCTTACATGTTCAGTAAAGATTGCGAAGTGTTGCTTGTGTGTGGAAAAGCGAATGCACCTAGACAGTCACTGGATTTCAGCTCACACTAAATATAACACACACATGCTGCGGGGACGTGGGCAGGCAGCCATATATCATGACTGTGGCAGCTTGTCGCTGTGTTGTAAAGGTGTTTGCCCAGAAGTTGGGGGACTGTGCATCAGTAACTGGGTAGGTTGCTGTTTGTAGGACGGGGTAACAGGTGGGGAGGTCACAAAAATTCAAAGTGTTCCATGGACATTTTTACATGATGGGGCACAATAAATGCAGCCCTAGGATTTGTCATTTAATCGCTGCCTACCACCCCCCTCCTCTTCTACTTCACTTCTTCTTGACCCCTTTCCCCTTCACTCGTTTTAGCATGGCTCTCCATTGTTCCTATAAATGACACTTTCCACCCTCCCGTTCCCTGTTAGTATACCGTACCATGTACGCTCTCACAAGCCGTGAGGGTCGTCTGTCCTTTTGTCCTCCACCTCCTCCGGTCGTATATCTGCCCCTCAGCATTGATGCTTGAATTGTTTTGTGTTTTTGTGCCATCACCTGTACCACCCGGCATGCCACGTTTATATTCATGTTAACAACAACAATAATAACAATAATATATACACTATGTGTACTGCAAATATAATAATATAGAAAATAAATATATATATATATATATATATATATATATATATATATATATATATATATAAGAAAGGTGGTTACATCTCCCCTGTTTCATTAAAGATTTGCTGGTAATTTATGCCGGTTGCAATCTCAAGGTTTCTCATTTGCCTGATAAATTGCAGAAGTTTTGTCGTATCTTCCCACATCAGAGCCAGTACATTAATTATCCTGACACATTCCCTTCTCCTAATGATAAAGCCACCTGTAAGCGAGTAAGATGAACTTGAAACAAGCAATGGTCGGGTCCTTGAGTAGCAGCTGGGATCATGCATCATAAAACATAATAAATGTGACAGGTAGATAATACATTCATTTGTCTGCTTATTACTACTTGCTGGATGGATGGATGTATATATCTAATATAACTTTGCGGTAAGGAATGTGTTATCGCTATAATACAGGATCACGTGTTCATGTGATTCCTTTATGAGGATGACCACTTCTTTGTATGGTGGAATGTTGCTCTATAAGGGACATTTCCATTGCTGTGCATTCCATCACTCAGTGTTGCTGTTGTATGCCTTTCATTTGTCTCGTTCATGGGGTTTTTGTTGATTAATCTCATGGGATTAAACATATGAAATCACAGGAAATTGTTCCTTTTTGTGGCTAACCTCACCATATTTCATTGCATGAATGGCTATCTCTGTAACTATGTCCTGAGGTTTATGCTCTTGCTCTCATGTTGAGGAATGGTAATAGTTGTAAGTCACTTTGTCATACGGGGATATGAGGATAACTTTCCCGGGAACACTGAAAACTTCTTATTTTCCGGTTTTATACCCACAAAACAGACTTTAAACTGCAATACAAAGAAAACCTTCCTGCCATTCAACACACAATGTGATCAATCAACTGTAATGACTACTAAATAGTCATGAAACTGTTATATTGTCTGTAAGCCATAAATAAGAGTACCACAATAGTCCTGCAGTACTCATTTGCAGGAAGGAGTGAGGACACAATGGAGGAGAGAGGAGGGGCAGTGCGAAGGAGAGAGCCTGGATTGGGAACATTAAACCGCATACTGATCTACATACGGTAGAGGATTTTCTTGTGTCCTCTAACTTGTAGCATACAGAGCTGTCATATTATGTATGGGGTGCAGGGCAATTAGATGTACTGTAAATGGGGTTACCCAACAGGGTGGCAGTTTAGGTATTTGCACAGCTCCTCGGATGCAGATACGCACAGGAAAGCTAAGGTATTGGTCTAGAGTCAGTAAGGGCTGGATTCAACTTTTCACTCTCATGACTTACACTCATGAGTTACACTCTCATGGGCAAAATCATGTTAAATGTCAGGGGGGGTAAAATGAATGTCAGTGTTTGCATGCAGGGAGAATACTTTATTGTTACATGTTGCACACAGATACTGACCAGCGTTACTGTTACACTGTTATTAGACTAGGACTAGGAAACATCAGCTGTCACTTGTTATGCTGATTGCAACTAATTAAATTTACCTCCCCTGCAATTCAACATGGTTTTGCCCATGAGAGTGTAATAGTCATGAGAGTGAAAAGCTGAATCTGGCCCTAAGTGTCCCGAACCCTCTACTCTCAAGAGTTCATTCACATGTCCTGATATATGGATATATGCAATCTGTATCCATAGATGCCAAACTTATTGTTGTCTCTTTAGTACCCCCACATGTAAAACCAAAGTGGTCATATAAAAATATGAAATATTGAAAATAATGGAATTGAATGGAGAGTTATAGTTTTTCAATAAAATCAGTGGGAGAAGTGACAGTATGGTATATCTCCGTATACACTCACACTTTAAGCCTTGGCTACAACTATTTTTCTGATACAGCCAACATCCTGGTATCGACTATATCATTAGAAAAATTACTATTGGCGCCACATACCCCGTTCACACTGAGATGAAATACCTAGGCCGTCTAGGCAAATTTACGGATTGCCTGAAATCCCGGGTGTCAGAATGAACAGGGCTTTTTAAAAAACCTAAGTGTCTCTTCCCGGGAGTTGGACCCAGGTAAAAAGCAGAGTTATTCCCGACCCGGGTTGGTCGCAGTGTGAACGGACCTGTGTCGAACCTGGGCTATTTAGTGTTAAAGATCTGGGTGNTAAAAAGGTAAAACAAAATGTACTCACACCTGTGTCACTGGCTTCAATGTGCACGGTGCTCCTCTTGTCAGCCCAGTAATTGTCACAGCAGTGTGAATACAGTATTAGTGACCAGTAATTAATTACTGTTACCAGTAATTATTAGGCTATCGGGTTGGTCCACATAGCTGATCATATGGGCAAATCATGCGGAAGTGTAGACCTCAGCAAATGTGAAGATGACAAATTAATTTACATTTCTTTAACATGCATGGAAAATATTTTGCTTTTGCACATAGAACTTAAGTTCTACATCATTTTCCGTTTAATATCTAAGATGAGGTAGAAATCATCAAATTATGTTTTATATATTTATTTTAGGACACCATCATTTCATATGGATATGTAAAATACCAAGCCTGACTGGTCATATTTACATGTGTGTTATGTCACGGCTGTCAAAGGCTTTCATTATTGGATCTAATTAACTAATATTAATGCTGTCAGATTTGAAGCCATGCGATTCTCAGTTTATTTTGCTTTTGTGAATTATGTCAGCCGGTTCAGCAAAAAGTCAATAAATGTTGGAAAGACAAGCCATCCTTTAGAGCAACCCTGACTTTTCCCATAGTTTCCTCTGAATAAAATAGCACGCTTTGAGCTGCAGGCTCTGCTTCAATATAGAAAGTCCCATGACGTCCCTTCAAAGTGCTGGGGAAGTGTTTCACCTCCTCCTCTGCCCCTGTCTAGCTAGCACCTCTTACGTATTGTTAGCCCGAGGGCGGATCATGCTGGTAGAGGGAGAAGGAAAATGATTGTGTTTGCACAGAATGAGCTGCAGAACAGAGGGGCTTAACACATGTGCATGTGTTTATTATCTGTAATTCCTGACAGAACCTATTTACAACATGTGCTGCCCCTAATTATTGGTGTGAAGAGATTATGGTCATTGTATCAAGCCCCCTCGTAAGCTCCTGGGGCCAGCATTAAGAGCGCTCGTCCGAATAATGTGTAAGCAGATTTTCTGCCGTATAAACTGCAACAGAATGTAGATGTCAGGGGCACAATATCTGACCGACTGGATTTGTGTGGGTCTTTCTATGGTACATTTAATGCAATCGTGTTCTGCCTTTGATTAGACGCAAACTTATCATTTCCTCGTCAAGTTGTCCCCCGGCATACACATGACAAAGGACTTCGGGTCATTAGCTTGTAAGCATTGGATATTAAATGGAGCATAACGTTCAGTATTCTGTCTCCTTTCTGCATTATGATTCTAGTGACCCAGTTAAATTTTTCGAGTTGTACTAATAGATTACAAACCTTTACAACAAACATAAGTGAAGGGGGAGNATAATACCGTGTTCACACTGCCGTCCCGACAATTACCCGGCTTCTTAAACCGGGCAATTACCAGGCTGACAAATGCAACACCCTAGCACACTGATGTCAGTGATTTTTAACNCTAAAAATCCCAGGTCCATCCAGGTCACACTGTGGACATCCCAGGTCGGACCCGGGAAAAACCCTGCTTTTTACTCAGGTCCAACTCCCGGGTACAGAGGCACAAGTTTTTTAAAAAGCCCTGTTCACACTGACTTGAAACACCCGGGATTTTAGGCAACCGAGAAATTTTCCGGGTATTTCATCTCAGTGTGAACGGTTGCCCATAGACATAAGTTGCCCATAGACACGATTCATTTAGCAGTGAAGGAATGATGTGTATGGAATAAAATCTACATACATTTATGTAGCGTAAATCAGTTTACATTGTCTATATGTTTCATTAGAGGGAGGATAGGTTTGATATACATACGGTATTCAGGTACTGCCTCTTGTACATCTTTGAGATTTGTGATAAATGTATTCATACTAAAATACAATGAATGTTTGTAATCTGTTAAAAGCATTTGTTACCCGTCTGTAGCAATTTGGGCTCTGAATATCAAAAAAGAATTCAGACGTACAAAAATACTGCTGGTGTTTATATAATCTTTGTAGATAGCGCACTGGCCGTGGTGTGTGAGGATGTTATGGGAAGGAAGAGGTATGTTCATTATGTAGTAAGGGTATGCTAAGCGCTATACAACCTATCAAGACTTTTAAGCTCTCTCCAATTTAATTAAGAGGGAACGCCTACACTCTAAATTGACTAAGAGGAAACGCCTACATTGTACATTCACTACTGTACACAATGGGTATTATGAAAACGCTCTCACCATCCGAGTCAATACAAATGCACAAACATTTTGCAGATATTAAGATCAGGCTCATCAAGATACATCTACATCAACAAAAAATTATAAATACTCTTGAGCCTCCCTCTCCTCCAGGTACTCACCCCATCCTCCCATAGAATTTAGACCACTGTAGTTGCCTGACATTGATCTGTAATCACCTGCCTTCAAAGCTTTGCTACCACTGATACCCCGTTCACACAGACTACCCTGGTAAATCAGTTTTTAACAAGCAGGGCTGTCAGCTGTGGATCTGAATTACCCTGGTAATTCACTAACTACCCTGGTAATTCACAAACTACCCTGGTCCAGGATAGTGGTAAGTTTAGCGCCGTTCACACTGAGCACACTACCCGGGTAGTTCATTCAACCTGGGAAGTTGGCTGAATTACCCGGGTAATAGCTCTCTGTGTGAACGGGGTATGACACACATTTAAGGTGACATGATTAGTAATTACGATGAGGCTGGAAGACACATGCGCAAAAGTAAATCATGAAAAACTTTGAAAAAACACCTGACGTTGAATCAGTAGTTTTGCAATTTGAGCTCAAGCTGATCAGTTCTTCTGCGATGTTTTACATGAATACAGTGCAACGATTCACATTCTAATATACATTATAGAAACAAGGCCGGGATTGTATTATCTTATAAATAGTTACTTTGACTGTAACCTTTTATGCATACCGCCCAGCTTACATCTGCAAAATGTGACGGATGCTGAGATTTCTTGTCATATCATTTGCAGGTTAGGAGGTGTGAAGGCATCGCAAAATACATCTGCTAAAAATACTCTATGTGGGATTCTTCATTGCTTGCCTTAACTCTTATCTCTTATCTCGTGCTCACCTTATATATTCTCATATCAACAATAACTAATAACAATGGACTATATCCAGATTTACGAGCATAAGTTATGAGTGGGTGAAACCATGTTGAATTGAAGGGGTGGTAAAATGGAGCTCCACCATCCTATTGACCCTTAGGAGTGTGCCAGGGAGCAGAGTGAGTGTATTCCCTGGGAGTTCTTGGCTGTAAGATGTGTTATTTTCACTTACATGAATGTGGTCCCATACATTGACAAATCTCNGTCCCTACCAAACNTACATTATACATCTTTCTACCTATTACCCCCTATTACGCGTCCCCTTCCCCATGTCTCTCTATAGCTATTACACATTCCTCTCCCTGACCCCTTTACATTAAACCTACCTCTCTCTGCCCCCCTTACACATACCCCTCTATGACCCCTCTTATATTACGCATCTCCCTCCTCTCACATTACACATCTCCCTCAAGGTCTACCTCCTTTTACATTACACATCCCCTCCTTGCATTATACATATTTCCCCCGCTTACTTTCCTGTTGAGTCTTCTTCCATGTCTCTGCACCACACACTGAGGCCTGCCTTTGCCTGTACACGGGAGGTCTAGATCTGGGCCTAAATTTACTAATCATGGACATTGTAGAGAGATTAAAAAGTAGTGATCAGGTGCAAGCTCACATTCTCCAGTATGTAAAATGAAACCGAGAGCTTGAATNTGATTGGTTGCTNTGGGCATCTACCCCACTTTTCGATATCCCTGCAGTCTCCCTACTTAGTAAATTTANGTAATGGCCTCTTNCCCAAAAGCTCCGAATTTTCAATCAAATCTTATGTTTGTTGAATGAATGAATGATTTTTNCTCCATAACTATATGCGATGCAATTACACTGCCATGTTAATAATGGTAAATGTTGGTGACGTGTCCTTAGTAAGCAGGAAACATCTGACACAGCGGAGCTGTCTACGAGACCTCAGTAGACATAACCGTGCGGTGGTTTCATTATTGAAGTGTATTTTCAGCACAGTGATCAATTTTATGATACTGTATATTTTACATACGGCTAATGAGCATCAAGTCCCAACATCACAATCGCAGGACAAGGTCTTTAAATGGATGTTATTCACCATCTGGGCAGCTAANGCTGTGGGCTCAAAGCTCTGAATGATCATTACCAGGCAGTTTATGGTCTGGCCAGAGGCAATGTTTACATTGGCCTTAATTGTGTTTGTTAATTGTATTGTTTTTACAGGCAGCCAGTTGTCGCACCTTTACACAATGAAACAATTCATTAGCATTCGTCGGCGTTTCAGCATAACACCCCGACACCCCAACAAAGNGCCCTGTTTATGTGGATTCCCTTGCAAACAAAACCCCCGACTCTCTATAGGAAAAGCAGCCATTTCCTTCTGTTACACCATTCGTCGTTTCACACGTTGCAAATCCAGCATTGCCAATCACCAGGCCTTCCTCGTGAAATACGGCCCAGGCAGGTTACTTTATGAAAATCAATTAAACCTGCTGA
>JABWIB010003324.1:0-23512 GCA_016617825.1 Platyplectrum ornatum | reverse complement strand
AAGTCCAAACCGTTTTACAAAATCTAAGTTTATTTTTGGGCAGCTATCCACTGGAAGTTTCAGGACAGCTTAGGTCATGTTTATTCTGAAACAAGAACTCAAATATCACTGTAATTGTAACATTTCATCTGTCAGGCGTAAGCCATATTCAAATAAATAAATGGGAAACATTTTATATTTTTGTATCACGTCGGGCCAGCACTGTGCTTTCATTAATGCATTCTCAATGTCATTATTTCCTACAAAAATGGGAGGAATGTCTCTGCCTTGTCAATAAGTATTAATGTCCTATAAACAAACATGAACTCAGCGACTGCCATTTGNAGAGTGAACATGGGATGGACTGCTACGCGATGGCTGTATATGAATGTATCATACATTTTGCTATTCATTATTTCTTATGCTCTCAAAGTTCTTCTTGTTTCTTTATTTAAAGGTGAATTTGGGGAGGTTTGTAGCGGCCGCCTGAAACTCCCTTCTAAAAAAGAAATGAGCGTAGCCATCAAAACACTGAAGGTCGGCTACACCGAGAAACAGAGGAGAGATTTCCTAAGTGAAGCCAGCATCATGGGCCAGTTTGAGCACCCAAATATCATACGGCTGGAAGGAGTCGTTACAAAAAGTAAGTACAAAAAGATGTGTTTATAATCCATGCTGAACTGCAGTGGACGGTAGATTAACATGAGCATTATTCAGTATTCCTGTGCTGTAAGATATTATAGTACTAATATGTTTATGTGACATATTCAATGTCCTGATGGTGGTGTGTACAATATATACAATACAGTATACTTTTTATATTCCAGGTAAACCAGTGATGATTGTGACCGAATACATGGAAAATGGGTCNTTGGACAGTTTTCTTCGGGTAAGTAACTTTATAACAGAATGAGACTTTTTATATCAGATATCTACATATGTAATAAAAAAAAGATAGTTTTATCCCATTTTGTTTGTTGTATGTTTTATCCCATTTTTTGTATATCTCATTTTGTACTTCCTTGGTGTGATCTTGGCTAAACTTTTGGCCTTATACTAACCAATAATTATATATAGTATAGTGGTAAATTAAAAACACATANGGGTATATTTANTAAGCGGTGAGATTGCAGTGAAAATGGAAAGTTTGGATGTTGTCCATAGCAACCAATCAGATTCAAGCTCTCAGTTTCATTTTACACACTGGAGAATGTGANGTTATATACATGCAGGGACAGTTTCATTATGTAGCATATGGAAATCTCTTGTCCTTATGAATCAGGCCCACAATATGTTCCTTTTATTTATTAGTCATACAATATCACACATGTGCAGAAACAGTTATGTGATTGNATGCAATATTAATAGTGTTAAATGTAAGAAATGACAGCAAAGCATTAGATGTATTTACATTAGAACATGATAAATGCCTTATGTATATGGTGAGAGCCAGGTTTTTCTTCTCCTGTAATGTATATTACAACAATATACTGCTGTATATCAAGTAAATTGAGTGCAGTTATTATAGTAATTTGCCATAAACATGTGTTAATTATAGGTAGGAATGTAATTGCTAATTTATATCCACTTCTCAACAATAATTAAATGGTCAATTAGTATCTGAACTGTATGCTTGAAATTGTTTGCAGAAACACGATGCTCAGTTTACAGGCATCCAGCTGGTTGGTATGCTCCGTGGCATTGCATCTGGCATGAAATATCTCTCGGACATGGGTTATGTCCATCGTGACCTAGCCGCACGGAATATTCTCATAAACAGTAACCTGGTCTGCAAAGTGTCCGACTTTGGGTTGTCTCGTGTGCTCGAAGATGATCCGGAAGCTGCTTATACAACACGGGTGAGAAAGCCGTCAGCATTGTCTGCTAATCGGCAATTTATTCTTGGTTTCTAATTATTAACATATGTCCCAAGCACCTGCTCAGATGGTGGAGTAATCATGGAGTCGTAAATAGTTGAAAGTAAAGTGTGGAACAGTATGCACCATCATTAAGCTGTCTACAATTATTCCAAGAATTACATTCTCCTGAGCTATGCCGTCTAAAGCCGAATCCTCAGGCATGCTTTGCTGGTCTGTGCGAGGATCTTGTGTAGTTCTGTGCATGTTAGAGTTTAAGTGAAATGGATATAAAAAAAAGAAAATGTTGTTACTTATAAAAATATATGTCATGCGTTAAAAGAGGACCACCGAAAAGTCAACCGGATTCCCGTCATCACACAATTGCAAAACTCCTAAATGAAAATGAGTTCATCGACTTAATAGCTTAAGTTATTTACAATAATCTGATGACTTTAAAAAATGAACTCTTCTCTGCTGGTGGTTAGTTAATGCCAAGACACCTGGAATATATTAAATGGCCAATAGATCATNGGGACCACTCTGGGGTTTATGCTAGGTCACCCTAGACCTAGCACCACCACCCTCAGTTCACATAGGAGTTCNATAGAGGAGTGGTTATTAGTGTTAAGACCACCTAATAGTGCTCACACAATATTCAAAATATCAACACAACACGGGAGGGCATTAATCAAGTAATCCCCGTCTGAGCACTAGATATCAAATAAAGATTAAAAATTTACTTTTATTGACCGGCTAAAAAAAGAGACCCTCTTTTAGATGGTCAATAAAATTTTTAATTTTTATTTGATATCTAGTGCTCAGACGGGGATTACTTGATTAATGCCCTCCCGCGTTGTGTTTCTATTATGATATAACCCGACCTATAAATGGAGGCAGTGGGGTGCTTTTGCCACCCCCTNGGGACTGTTGCTCTAGGTGATCGCTTAAGATAGCCTAATGGTAGCACCGGCCCTGACCACTCTTGTGCCTTGGATTTGCTGTGGTCTGATGTAAACACCAATTATATATACTGTGTGTGNGCATGGCTGAAGTTGGCACTTACACAAGTGTGCCTGCTATGCTGTCCCCAGGATCAACCCTTGTGTGACTGACAGAAACATATGTGAAGATAGGCAATCTAGCTGAGGTGAAGCGGCATCTTGTACGTGCCGCTCTGAAGCCTTTGACGCAACATCCTAGATGTTCCTTCATTAACCGTGCTCATAACTTGCTCATTGTTACATCCAAGCCGGTCTGCCCTTCTTCGCATTCATATCTGGAGTGCAGTCGAGCCAACCAAACAGCATCAGCTGTTGGAAAAACACACAAACAAATTCCAGTGATGTGATCCAACGCAAAATCAATAGGAGAAATATGGCGAGGAAATAATACACAAAGAAGACAGCTCCAGGTGTTATGTTCCAGATCGGAGATGTGAAAAATAAACACGAGGGCCAGGTGTCCAAGCTTTTCTCTTGCTGTCATTTAACAAAAGCCACAAAACACAAAATACGTTTCTGGAGCTTATTTCCTTCACAATAAAGGGGATTTAAAGCTATAAATACTTTCTGTGAAGTAAGTGTGTATTTCTGGTAAGACGTATAAAGACATGATTAATTCCCTACGGCTAGCTTTGAAAGCCATTTTATTCTATCNCCTTGAGTTGTGGTATCCAACTTTCTGTCAAGAAACTTTCTTATGTACAAAGTTTTTTACATAAATATATCTTCACACACTCACGTTATGTACAAAACAGACACATAAAAGGTAATAACTTATAATAAGTGCTCATTATTATTAATAGTAATAATGATAATGATACATACACAGGGCCCAATGCAGTTAGCCGCAAGGTATGTTACGCACTCAGATATAAACATAAACAAGGCACGTAAATGAGTTTCTTACCGTATTAGATGGGACAAAAAAACACTTCACGCCTTTTCCCACCATCGCAGGTAATCGGAGTTTTAATGTAATGTATACACACCGGCAAAATGCCGGCGCTACCTCTGACTCTTTGGTTGCAGTTTCACATATACCTGGGTAAAGTATGATTAAGAAAAGGTTTCATGGCCCGGATCCAGACCTCATACAAATGAGACGTGTCACTCCTCTNTCTGGTAGGACTGGATNCAGACTTACGTACTATTGAACTTATGAGCATAAAGTTATGAGAGGGCAAAACCATGTTGAATTGTAGCGGAGGTAAATTTCGCTGGTCAGTATCTGTGTGCAAAATNCAAAAATAAAGTATTCTCCCTGCATGCACACACTAACATTCATTTTACCTCCCCTGCAATTCAACATGGTTTTACCCACTCGCAATNTTTCTATGTTTCTATGACATGCGTTTGGTCAATACAGAGGCGTATGTCTGAAATACGTCATATGTACCTTATGTATATTTACTGAACTGCAGGAATGTCAAACTGGAGATGTTGCCTATAGCAACCAATCAGATTGTAGATGACATTCTCTGGTATGTAATAGGAAAGTGAGAACTAGAATCTGGTTGCTATTGGCAACAGCTCCACNTTATCATTAGCACCGTTTAGGAAATTGTGCCTGGTGTGTTGACTCGTGTGCTGCTATCTTCCTCTTCTCTTGCAATTTCTCTCTTCTTTTTTTTTTCTTTTGATTTTTTTTTGTCATCTTCTCCTATAACAATAATGTATCTGACAGGTGTCAAATCAGTTAACTCAACACTTAATAGTCTATTATACAGGAATTGTGTTTATGCTTCAGAAAATATTCATATAGAGTCACCAAAATGACATAAAAATGAACGACATTTTACTGTTATTATTTTATTGCTTATTATTCCCAAATAGCACATTTTACAGGTAACCCTAGCACTGACTCGACATAGATTCACTTTATATGATCATTGTATCCCAGTGTCCCCCTCATCCCAACGTCTTTATGTACTGTCCCCTTCTTTAGCATGTACATCACGAGTAGGGACCCCCACCCTCCTGTTATCTCCCCNCTCCTGTGTNTATCCAGTGTAGTACATTATCCACAACCCAACCCTCTTACTTATTATTCTGTACCCTCATGCTATGTATGTATTACATGGTTGTTACTCTATGTCATTGCACCTCTATGCTTTATACGATTTCATGTCTTTTATTGTTTTGTATACCAGTACACTGTATACCATGCTATGTAATAATAATGTATTAATAATAATAATCATAGTTTGTGTACTCATTAAAAGGTGTACTACTACTGTCAGTATACATTACCCTGTCAATAGTGTATCTGACAGGCAGGCCCAACAATCACCCGGGCCCGGGATTCACAAACTCCTGGCCCCCCACGTGACGAGAAGACCTTGTGACGTCATGACATCACAACATCTAAACTTCAGCGCCGGAGGCTGTCGGGCCTATTTAAACTCACTTAGACACCAATAATGGCGTATGAGTGAGTTTAGCCACCCTCCCGGAAGGGATTTTGTTTATGCTTCAATAAAGGATCATATAGAGTAGTGCTGTATGTTGGCTTTTAGACCACGTTCAGGAAGCACATTAAACCCCTTGCAAATGTGACGCGTGAAAAAAGAAGCACAAATAGAACTGGNTGTCTTATATTTTCTCTTATTTTTCCTTAACAGTAAAATTTCCAGGCCTAAGGACATATGTAGACCCTCATACGTATGAAGATCCTACCCAGGCTGTNCATGAATTTGCAAAGGAGCTGGACTCCGCGTGTATATCCATAGACAAGGTTATTGGAGCAGGTANGTAACCAAGTCACTGAAGTAATCATCAATTTTTTCTCCTGGTGTCACATATGTGTGTTATAGGCATTTTATACTGAAATATAAGGGATGCAGGAGATTAAATTGTACTCTCGGTTCCTCTGTAGTTCCTTAGTAGTCTTTTACAGAGGCTATAAGTCCCCAGGCCTCTATTGTCAAATAGGCCCATAGTAGTGCAGCTATTGATATCAGTGTAATGAAGCAGGACATAGTGTGATGAAGAAGAGCACAGATTCAGATCTTTAGGCACTAAGGACTTATGCTGGGCATACAGTATGCAATACATTGTTACAATCGACCAGCTTTGGTCAAGAGTGGGTAAAACCATGGTGAATTGCAGGGGGGGTAAAATGAATGTCAGTGTTTGCATGCAGGGAGAATACTTTATTGTTGCATGTCGCACACAGATACTGACCAGCGTTACTGTCACGCTGTTATTAGTGGGGGAAACCTCACCTCTCACATGTGATAAAGATTGGGACTAATGAAATTTACTTCCCCTGCAATTCAACATGGTTTTGCCCAATCTTGAGTCATTAGTGCCTAAAGATCTGAATCTTGCCCAGNGTGATTAAGTAGCCCACATATAATGACCATGCACAACAGTGGTCACAGCGACGCATCACTGCCCATTTCTATATTCCTTTCATTAATTTAAGCACATGTGGCTCTTAATCTGGCCCTGGTATTTTACTGAAGTGCTGAATGTCAANGCTAATTGGACACTCATTTACGTATGCGTACAGGGAAGTGTAATACAGACATTCTAGACTTATACTGTGTGTATGATTGTTCTATATACTTTATTATATATAATATTGTAAATGTATATCATTCTGCAATCAATCGATTGAAAGCTTCCTGTAGTCTGTCACACTCAGCAATGTGCAAGTCATGTAATGTTAACATATCCTGTACATTACTGGCTCAATNTACTTTAACTTCTAAGCAATAAGCTAGCTGTTCCCATCAAAATGCAAATGACTNTTATATTAATGAATTACATCTTTCTTTGCGTGTCTATAATGCTCATTAAAGACTCAAGGAAACTATTTTCCTGCTAAATTTATATAACATATATTTAATGTAACCTGCAANGTTTTATTCCCCTAATTTCATATTTTATTTTAGCACAATTAAATACTTGCAATTGGTAATGTGTCTATTTTGCTGTCTTTCTGCTAGTAGCACTGTCACTACAATAATTCACTATCAGACATCAACAATATAGTTATCCTCTGCATGACATATGATCAAGGTTACAGATGCTAGGATTCAGTACACAGTAACAGTAAATACAACCACTAATCTAATCTGTAATCTAGGAAAACCATTTAAGATGNATAGGCTGTAATTGTATGTATAGTCTACACTTTTTAGGCTTTATGGACTGAATGCAGGTTCTCGCGTGCATAAAAAAGTCTTGAACAAGTCACTTGGCCATTAGTGAAGAGTCATGTAATCGCACCGTACACAAAGTTAGCTGTGATTTCAGGGAAGTTGATCGATGCTGGACGTGCACTCACGTTGACTAATTGTGTCTTGTTGAAAGGTTTAGGATTTGCACTGTAGTATGTTACTGTGAAAATGTCCGTACCATTGAAATAAGCACCTCTGAAGGTTTTTATCTGCTATGCTTAAACAGATTTATAATCCAGNTTTATAATCCAGNTTTATAATCCAGCTCTGTCTGCATACATAGTTGTGTCTTTATCTGGTGGCCTGGAGAGTAGCAGGGATGTGTGTATACTCAAAATGGTAGGAGGAGGTATGGAAATAATATGGTACAGGTTCAACTCTTACATAGTAAGGTCAGTGTGGGAAAAACTTATGGTAGGGGTCAAAAGATGGATCCCCATAGGCACCATAGCCAGGGAATCTACATGCTGTGTCCGGACGGATCTGACTATGTCTTTCTGAGTTCCGGACACAGGTTTTGTAGTAGCNTGGATTAAGTGGATAAGTTCAGGTGTTAGGAAGGACATGTTAAACCCAACTTTGTAACCATATGAATTAAGAGTATCGCCATGTACGTTTTAAGTTTTAAATGTTCCGTGCCTATATTTATTAAACTTTTTAAATATTTTCTTATAGTTGAATGAGATATATATAATCAATAAGAAGAATTCTCTTGTCTGTACTTGCTGTGTTATTAGCATAGATCATTATACGCTCACTGCTTTGTGTATTACATACAGCTAGCTATTTTAGTGCTGATAGAATTTTCTACTTAACAGTATTTTGCACAATTAACATGGGACAGATAATCCTGATGTTTGAGGTCACTTTACACNGGAACACACAGATCGAGAGGTGGAAACTTATATCCGGGGCAATTAGTTTAGAGGTTAACCCAGCTGTCATCTCNGCTAATCCCTTTAGTGATGGAAGAACATGGCTGTGCATTGTAACAGGGTGTTAGAAATGCCCTAATCATGGTGTGACTGGGAGTTATCTGTCACGTGAGCTTTGTGGTTTTATTGGAAATTGCTGCATAACTAATTGATAGTAAAAGTTGTATCTTTTTTCTGTGTGTAATATCATTTGGCAGAATACAGTCCATGGCCTGACCTTCATTTTGTGCATGAACCATAGAATAAATGAATGGGTTTCGTATTTTTGAATACTTCTGCCTTTACGTGTAATTACACAGCTCCGTGAGTGATGATTGTGACAGATGTGCAAATTGTAATAGGCGTTTATTAGGATTCACTTGGCGGATAAGATGTATGTTGCTAGTTAGGTTCTCAGTAATGTGTTTTACGCACATTTGAGCCCATGTGTAAGGATGTCATTTTATGCACACCCAAGGAACACAAGTGATTGCATTACATAACAATGGATGCATAGGAATGTGAACATGTCCCATGCGTCTGTGCAAGGGCACTGTCATTTCCCTTTCACTGATGATAGGATACCCTAACTGTTCAGCAGGGGCAGGCTGGCAACTTTTAGCCCGGGGGGAGCTTTTCATAGATAATCGTAACTTACCCCTCCTGCAGTACTGTGCTATCTCTCTACAGCTTCTATGCAGTGAATGGCTGCCAGCTCTCTAGCCATCCACCAATCAGGTTGCTGACTGGCCGCTCTGATTGTGTTTAATCCATAATCAGACTGACCAAGATCTTTGCCTGCCTCTCAGCTGACCCCAGAGCCAGTGGCCACAAAATGCTTCAGGGGCAGTGGCCCGAGGGGCATATGTCCCCCTGCCCCCTTGGCCCAGCCCTCCCCTACTTTTCAGGTTCTCACAGTATAAGTAAGGATGTAGGCTATCTCTTCTGAGAGTGAGAAATTGTGTTTAATAAAGTCATAACAGGATGGCAGAATACTATACTTATTGTGTATGTCCCTGTACAAATAAGTTCTGTATTATAAACAGGGTTGCCGATTCTCCTGAAATTTCATGTAAGTCACTGCCTCAGCCCCATTCGTTACTATGATGGGCGGGGCTTGATAACATCAAGCCCCACCCATCCACAGCAAAAGATAGCCTTTTGCCATTCTGGGGGCAAGGCTTCAGGTGTAATTTACATAAATCACACCCTCTATCCAACCCCCATGCTTGCCGACCTTTGGTTCCCCCCTCCCGGCATCACTGATATAAATGAGCAGTGTCCCCCCTCTCATAATCAAGCAAATACAGGATTTTTATTGTCCTGAACATTTCTTTTGCAATGAGCCCCTTGTAGCCTATATCTCCACCCGGACCACACTATGTAATGTCATCGCAACATCTACACCTTGTAATACATGACAGAGTGATTCAGTCACAGGTTAGATGCACAAAGGCTGCTTAAAACATGTAGAAGTGTTTCCCAAAGCAACCAGTTATATATCTGGTATATATGTACCTGTTTTACATGTACTCCTATACTCTGGATCCATTGTATCTTTCCTGGGTTAACCTATGACCTAAGTCATGTAACACCTTCCCCCTATGTTACATGACTGGAAGACTTTAGCAAATCCTTTTCCATTCTTTATAATCTTTTCCTCTTTGTGATTTTTAGAAAGTAGCAGAACTCAGGATTCTTATTTACTGGTATAATAAATGACACCTTTGTCCCAACAGGGAGGAAAAATACCGATTAGATGGACAGCGCCAGAAGCAATTTCATACCGCAAATTCACATCGGCAAGTGATGCGTGGAGCTATGGCATTGTAGTCTGGGAAGTCATGTCATATGGAGAGAGACCTTACTGGGAAATGTCCAATCAAGATGTAAGCATATACTAAGAACAATTCATTATTATTAATGATGCTCTGTACATAACATGGTAATTCAAAGTGAAAACCCCTCATTTACTTACAACGTGTAGGTCATAATTACCAACTCACAGGAACTCCCAACAGACTCTCCTGTTTATCAAGCTCCACCCCCGCTGTTCAGTGATACTAGGGGCTGGGCTTCATGGCTCCGCACCTACTTCAATGCTGTGAGTCAAAGCATTACTCAGTAGAGGTGGAACATGAGGATGAGATTACATTTTAGTCTTATGAATAATGAATTTGTAAGAAATTATTTTTGAACTTTATATTTGTTTTAATATCTCTTCTAATGTTCTTTCCTTGACTTCTGTTTATTAGAAATATAAGCACTGACATAAGCACAGCTTATGTGCTGTTGTGGGGAATGAAATGGTGCAATACAACCTCTACGTAAAGTTTAGAACCTTCAGTTCCCTAATTTATAAGTGTAGCTCCATGATGATATTAACCATGTGGAGTGAAAACAAAAGGTAGTTAAAATTTAATTTTTAATACAACCTTTAAAATAGATACAACAAATTAACATTACAGTAAAACGTAAACAGTCTCATACCCCGAAAATATATTGGATGAGATAACACTAATCCTCTATAGCTCAGAGTCCTGGGAATGAGCGTTGGAATGATAGGGGAACAGAAGTGGTCTCAGGCCTGGGTCACGCCCTTCCTCAGAGTCAGATGCTACAGATTTAACCATTAAATGGTTGCCTCCAGATAACACTAGCCCTCTATTTCTGCATAACATTAGTAAATGTAATGTTCTGCATCTTAGTCTGACTTAGTTAGTGAATAACACCTAAGCCATAATACCATGTTGAACTGCAGAAGGAGGGGGGGATTCACATTGAGAAAGAGCTCAAGTGTAATTAAAGGTTAAAATCTGTTCATAAAATAACCAAAACGTAATCACTTCCCCTGCATCCCAACATTAAATAAACAGCTAGGTGATCACTTGCACCCCTGACATGGCAAATTCGCCATGGAGCAGCCCTTTTAAAGTTCTGTCAAGGTATCGAACGCGGCACAAATATTTTGAGTTATTTGAGTTACATGTAAGTCTGATGAAAGGAAACTCTTTTATGTATCCTTTAAGCGTACTGATCCTTGCCTTACATTCAATGAACTCATTTAAACAATATCGGTAAGCCTCACATCATGTCACATTCTTCTTCTAATACATCAGTAGGAGCAATTAGAAAAAATGAGCTGTATATAAACGCGAAAAACCATTTTGCGCCCTTTGATTATTTGTTCACAGGACGATTTTTAACTTTTCCGCGCACTGCCAAGAGTACCCCGCATTATCGTAGGCTTACATAAACACCGGCTGACTAATTAAGTGATCATATATTACATCAAAGAAAGGACTATATATAAACGAAATGTTCTCACGTAATACAATGATTTCATTTTTTTTTGTTTTATTTAAGAGCACCCATTACACATGAATGGCACTTTAAGTGGTTCATGGCTTTGGAGCTATTATCACACATTGTTTATCTTGGTTTTAATTAAATCCATATTTTACTGGGGGGAAGAAAAAAAGTTCCACATTTTTAATTGCTATTTTATAAATGTCCTTAGTGAAGGACACAACTCATTTATCTCATTATCTCCAGCACAATGTTTCACGTGCTCAATAATGATTCTGTATAAAGTGCCCGTTTTCTTCAGGGGTTAATGACGTGTGGACATAAACAAAAGAAGCGAAAAAGGCATTAAGGCTGTGGGATTGTTAATGTTTGGAACACGCTGGTGTATTACATGTGACTGTGATCTACTAACAAGCAATTTCCCATCGCCAGGTTATTAAGGCTGTGGATGAAGGGTATCGCCTGCCGCCGCCTATGGAGTGCCCGGCCGCCCTGTATCAGCTCATGCTCGACTGCTGGCAGAAGGATCGAAACAACAGACCAAAGTTTGAGCAGATTGTCAGCATTTTAGACAAGCTGATCCGCACCCCTAGCAGCCTGAAGGTTATCGCTGATACCGCTGCCAGGTGACAACTCTATTCATTATGCTTCTCATTTTATATTGGGTATTAACTGCACACTGTGGGGACAACTAGTTTGTTCACTTGATCCTAATTTAACCCATTGTTCCTGTTTCTCCCCATTGTGAGATTTCAAATGGAGGAAAGGATGGGGTGGGGCTTGACAACATGATTTATGCAAGTCCCGCCCCCTGCCTTTTAGTTTTACAGTCCATAATGTTACTAAAGTTGGGTTGGGGCCTGATGCATCATAAAGCCCACTCATCCTGAGTAACGCTTTACATCGAGCCATTGGCAAAGAATTGTGCGGGTCTTCAGAAAGTGATTTCTATAAAGTCACTGCCTCAAGCCCAAATGCGGCAGATATGCTGCCTCACCCGGTAGTCCTCATTTAACCTACTGCAGTGAATTGATGTATTGTCATAAAAAGGACTCCACCCCTATAATAATATTAATCATATTGGACCAGATTCAGACTTGCAGTTGTTTTCCTACTATAAGAGCTCACGCTCCATCCAAGAGTCTCCCCCTCATCCACACAGGAGCTATTATACAATGGATCTCAGCTGCCGATGTACTTGTAGCTGTGGGTACAGTAGCAGCAGAGGACGGGATCCAATAATGCCATAATGTGCATATCTGGAACTGTACAGAAATGTACAGATGTGACACTTTATAACATTTTTAAAAAGCCACCATGGCGCTGAAGCCATGCTGTTAGTATATGTGAAAAGCTGCAGTTCCAACAGTAACAGCTAGGTGGCGTATTAATGCAGAAGACAACCATTGTCACTGGCAGCGACATGGCGGTATACGCGTTATAAAGTGTCACATCTATAATTAATACAGTTTTATTGTTTTGGGACTAATGATGCAGTTTGCAAAGGATATAGTTAATTTTATTGTGACTTCTTTCTTTCCATGATCTGTTTCAAATACAAGTATTTTTCCAATATATAATATAGTAAATTAATCTGGAGCCAAACCACAGTAGAACTCATCTCTATAAATTTGTACTGAAATATTTTAAGGTTGAATTGTAAATTATAGTTTGAATTCCTATACAAACCGCAGAGATAATTTATTATGCCCGTAATGATGTATAATGACAGTGAGACGGCATTAAAACAGTTTGTAGCTTTGTTTCGGCATTGCTGTTGAATGGTGTCTGGGTCTTTTTGCTGTATTTAATGTCCAGTGTTTTGTCAATAACTGAACGGAAGCTCGGAGAATGGCTTCAGGTTACCACCGCTGTGAGGTGACTCTTCAGCAGCCCCTGATGGATGTTGTTTGGCATTTTCAGAAGTCATCATGTAACTCATTCTCTGACTATTCCTAATAGGGCCATTGGCGAATAACTAGACGGAACATAGTTCTGTCAAGCAGAGTTTATGATTCACCTACCCCTAAACTGATTCCCGGTGCTTTCATAAACAGGATTAATTAGGTATGCAGGATTGACAGGGTATTTACACGTGGAAGCTAGACAACCACAGAGAGATGACGGAATCCATCACTTTAACACACGTTGCACAATACCATGTGATGCCAAGTGCACTCGACGCCCTTAATCGTCTTTTGCAGAAGGTATTTGAAAGCCTTAGATAATTTTACTTTCAATTGCTTAATGCTTCCCTGACTTTCAGTAAAATATACACAAAAGCGCAATTAGTAAGACAACTGTACATTGTAACAAAATTAGAATTGAAGAATCCTGATGGCGCTGGGTAATCGAATGAAGCAGCCTCATTTTCTATAGCGCATTCCTGCTTTTCTGAACACAGTGACTAAGCGTGCCAAATTTGATTTAACTATCTGCTCAGACGAAAATGAAATGTTTTCTTTTTGTGGTAAGACATTAAATACCCATAAGGCTATTACCATTAGTAGGCCAATTACGTGAGTAAATTTCCTGAGTTGGCATAGCAGCATAAGTTACGCCAGAATAGTTAAAGCCCTATGGCTTCTTAAGTCATTGTAGCTTCCTACCTAAGGGCAAAGACTTTCTTATCTCTAACACTCGACTGTGTGAAAAACGTTATTGTGAAATTAAAGTAAGGTTACCTTAAAGCAACATACGGCTCTTGCAGCTTTGTTACGCCTGTAATTCCTATTTAAGATGGCTGCTGGTATGGTATTGTATGTAGACATTTCTTTCATACGTGAAGTCACATTTATATCCAGGAAACAGTTAATCTAATAGATTACTATAGATTTCAATACATTTGGCACACTGTGCTGTATGGGTGTGGTATATAATTTTCCTGGAGACAAATTCGGGCAAAAAAGTACAATGACGGTCGATCTTGATAACATCAAGCTTCGGGTTGGATTTGCATAGATCACATCCTCTGCCCAACCCCCATGCTGCTGGTCTATGGTTTCTCCTGGGAGAGAGGAACCAAATGTCAGCAGCCCTGATATATCTATAGTCTACATTCATACAAATGATAAATCTATTTTGAATCGGGAGTACGTGTCCAAGATCCTACCTTAAGTTTCAGACGCAGATCCACATTGATAGTAAAACCAATAACCTTTTCACATAGATTAGCATGGCTAGTCCCGCCTACTGTGCATCATCCGCAGGTAAACGCCTACCCCCCCATGTAATGGCGATCAAATGTCTTGTTTCATCACACAATAGTAACATCTGGTGTCATCATGGGAAGTTGTTTCAAATGGTGTGATTTACGCCATTGATTTAAATCACATATTTTACAGGAGTCTGGATTTGGTCCATTAATATTACATACAAAAGTACAAAAGACTGCAGTTTGGATGCCGCAATGCATGTAGACTTGCGGATGAGGGCAGGCTTCAATCTAGAGGAAAGGTGACAGAGGACCTATATGTTAAGTCTTCTGTGTGAAATGACTTAGCACTTGCCACCCTGTCATCGAAAACATTTCCACTACAGAACTGTGTATCCAGATGATCCAGAATAATACTACACACTACACAGTGGATGGAAGAGGAGAGTTCACTACACTCTCTCCACGTAAGCTCACACCTTGTACAAACTGACTTCCCTGCTGGTCTGGATCCAGTCCTCAAAGGTTATATACCTTCCCGCAATAATCCATACTGTATTAGAATTCAATGAACTTGTCTCTCGTTCCTAATATTCCAATATTTAAGTTTTGCTTCAATACCACTCTTTGTACGTTTACCACACACAAACTCTATATTATATTATGATAAAGAGAAAGAGAGTGGAGTCTAATGTTCTCTTCCTCTGTGTAGATATGTAATTTCCATGATGTGTTTTTAATGACTGCAGTCTGCGGCCTAGTGGGTACTGATTTATGATAAGCTGTAAAAGATCAGGTGGAGCTCCGCAGGACTTCTCTACAGCTGCCTGGATGGAAACCCGTCTAATTTGTTTAGTTAAGTGTGAGCTCATGGTGAACATCACCCGGCCCATAAATTTCAGGTTTAGACCTCTGACTGGGAGCTTGGTCCAAAAAGAAAAAAAATTGATGACTACAGATGATCTTAAAGACCAAAAATTCCCTGGGTGCATATGTGGAAACATCATAGACTCTTCTTAGCTACAGAAGCATTCCTCTGCATTGATAAACTGTCCAGATGTCCTCTCCAAGGAGGAAAGTAACCAATTTCCACATCGAATTCTCTGAGGAACATTGGAAAGAGGAAAATAATAGACTCAATAGTGTTTACTTTAAGGTTACGTACATCTATATGAGGTCCCCTGTTTATCTCATAGTTTCTTTAATAATCCAAGCTCTGACAAATCTGTTCTCAGCTCGGCCGAGCAAATTCCTCCCGAATTCCTTCTGTAAAGACTTGTGCCTCAGATAAAGCTAATCAGACTCGTAACAGTGGATCAGCGAAGGAAAGAAAACCCAGCAGAGGTACACCGCGGATTCTTTCCTACAGTAACACTTCATAAATACTTAAAAAACGTCAAGGGAATCACAGACGTATTGCCAGCAAAATATATGAGTCCAAAGGTGATGCACTTATTTTAGCTAACAGCAGTAGCTATTTGGTGTTATGTTACCAGCACATAAAACGAGAGTCAGGAGGAAAAAAAACGTATATATTTTTAAGGCCCATTCCTGATAATTATGGAAACATAAAAACTGAAATACGAATCCAAAGCTATTTGTAGAATTTACAAAACACGACTTATTTTTTATTGCTCTGCCAGTTTCTCCCACTTCTGAACGCCCTGTAGGATTCATGCGAGTTACAGTTTTTTCCTTTTGCAGTTTTGGTTATGGAGTTTGTTCGGGAATCACAAGTTGTGCTATTTAGATTGTTAGCTGTATTTCTAGTCTTCTAGTTTTGCAACTTTATTTTGTGAGCACCTGTTCACCAATTCTAAAGCTGAAGTACCACATTTCTGTAGCTACAGCCCCATAGAGATATATAGGAGCAGATATGTTCAAATAAAGTATTTTTATTAAGGTTTTTTTTGTATTTTTATATAGAAACATAATCATAAACACAAAATAAAAATAAAAATACCCGCAAAATACAAAAAAACCCCCAAAACAATTGGTTATACAGTGTCACTTGTATACAGATCAAGATGATGCTGACCATACACCTATAAGATGTATGGAATCAGGAGCTTTACATGAATCTTACCTGCAGCAGACAAGATTCAGCGATGCGATATGCTACCATGGGACCATAATTGCACCCGATATTGGGCAGGTGTATATCCAGCATTAGTGTTATGTAGCAAACAGTCAAGTACAGTCAATATTATTAGTTTTGTTGACTAAGAACAAACTTCACTGAAACATATCACATCTCCGAAATCACCGAACACAGCAATATTGTCAGGAAATACAACTGTAATTCAGTTATTAGTAATCAGTAACATTTGTGGTTATATGGGTAGCAGGCACAAAGGACAAAGGGAATAACCTCCAAGTAGTGGATGGAATCACACCAGGGAATTTGTGAGGATTGTTCTGGCATAGGAAACATGTTACTCATGGGACAGTACCCAGTTTCCAGGTCACTGGGCTATAATGTGTTGAACCAGTGAAAAGAGATTGAACAGATATCTAGAAATAGTTTCTGTAAAGTAAAATCCAAACTGATGATACTTTTGGATCTATGGGCCAGAATCAGATTTACACTTTCTTGTCTTAAGCTGCCCATACACTATAAGATAAATTGTTTCAATGGAAAGATTTTTTCAAGAGTGGGCAAAACCATGTTGAATTGCAGGGGAGGCAAATTGAATTAGTTGCAATCAGTATTACAGGTGACAGATGATGTTTCTAGCCCAATTCTAATAACAGTGTAACAGTAACGCTGGTCAGTATCTGTGTGCAACATGCAACAATAAAGTATTCTCCCTGCATGTAAACACTAACATTCATTTTACCCCCCNTGCAATTCAACATGGTTTTACCCAGAGTGATAATTTAGAGTGTAAATCGAAATCTGACCCTATAGGTTGTTTTATCTCCAGTGTACTAAGGGGGGTCTTCCACACACACTGAATCACTGATGTGAAGGCTGCTGGTGAGAGGTCGGGATTCAATCCATAGCCATGGGTAGCAGTCTCAATTTGGCGCAAAGTCAATATAAATATATTTAAAATGCCTAACTGATAAGTAACATGAAAATGCACCTCGCGTACTTTAATATAAAATATCCTACATTCTGCGTTAACCTTTTTTTTATAAAAAATATATGATTGTGCTATTCTGCGGTACCCTCATGTCAAACATACGCTTCCCATTTTACTCAACACCCTCGCACATCAGGAGCAGTCTATCCACAATCCGCAGAGAAAGGCATCTGATTGCTTTTTCTTCTGTAACAGTGCAAGCGTGCAGTCCCATGACACCACAACCAGCAGTCTCATTAAGTCTTATTTTCTGCTGCACACACAAAAGAGTGTCAGTCTTATCTTGAGCCTAGTAGGAATACCACACGACCCTGGTACACGTACCACCTGACCACAAAACTTGTACCTGACCACAAGACATTTACCACTGCTGGAAAGCCACTAAGACTGATTTTATTCTTCTCTAAGCAAAGGATTATATTATGTTTTCTAATGTAAATATTTTTATATACTAAATGAGTGCTCCTTTTTATTGCAGGCCATCAAATCTACTGCTAGATCAAAACAATGTGGTCTTTCCTACGTTCCGGCCCCCGGGAGACTGGCAAAGTGTCGAGTGTTCGGACATTCTATCAGGAGTTAGCTACAGCTCCTGTGAAACTATTGCAAAAATCTCCTTAGAGTGAGTTATTCTAATCATTTCATATGTTTTTGTGTATAACCATACGGTGTTTCTTTCTTTTTATGTTGCACTTTGGTAATTTAATAGTTTTGTTTAACATTCTGGAAAACCCACTCTGGACATTGATGGGTAAATGAGAAAACCTGTGTCTTGTTGGGTAATATGAATTCTGGGACATGACCCCTTTCTCAGGACACCAGCCCATATATTAATAGCATTGTACTGCTTTTTTGTGATAATTCCATTATGGCGCAACATAAAAATAAATGATGCTAAAGATAATATGGGACAGTGTCAGATTCTGTCATTCATCAGATCAAGAGATCACATCTGGGTTATAAATACTCTAAAACTAAAATATTCCACCTTATGATCGTTGAATGTGCTTCGCTAGTGGAAAACGAAACCGTTTGAGTTTAATCATCAATCAGCTCTTTAGCTTATTCTCAATTGTGGAAATGCATCTTTTCAAATACCCATCACCAATCATTCATCTGTGATTCCTGCCAGGAGAGTTCCTGAATCTGTAGCAGAAGATGTGCAGGACGTATGTCATCTGCTCAGCCTGATGACTAATCAGGGCTTTAAGACGGTATTATCAGTATGTAATGAACAAAACCCATGTCCAGGATTATTCAGCACTTGAAGAATGCCTTGGGGAGGGAAGGGTCTTAGTGAGTCTGAGAGCCAGAGTGATAGCAGACATATGAAGGAAAACACTTGTGTAAAGTCAGCTGCAGAGACTAATAATTACACAAAGGATCAAGTGGCAAGACTAAATAATAAAATGAGAAATGTTACAGCAGAGATAAATGTTTGATCCTCAGACAACCCTTGTGTAAAATGCTTGCCTATCGGTTCTGCATGACGACACCAACTATGAGAGGTCCAGGAAGTTTCATGTCTTCTTCTGGCTATATCTCACCCCAATTTAACATCAGCCCCTATATCTGACCTATTAGACCCCACATGAGACCCCAGTAATCAGCAAACCACAGATGTGACTGTATTTAACATGAAAAGAAAAATCCCAGATTGACCACACCATTAAAAGTGCAACATCTGATTGCAACTCCGAGCCTACGTGCAACTCTAATTGGTAAATGACATCACCATCATCAATTAACTGCAGGAATAATTAACTACGTCTTCTCAAGGCAATATTCTAGTATTTCTGCGAATTTAATCTAAATTACAAACCATGACATTTAATAGGTGTTATAGTTTCCTATTTCATTAATAAGCATTTTAGTCTATCTGAGGCTAATGGCAATTTTAAAGCAAAAAACATTCAAACTTCATTAAAATAAACCTGTACTTATGCTCTATATGTAAAAGCAAATATCTCCCTTAAACATTTGACTTGCCTAGGAGCAAATTAATGTACTATTTTGTGTTGCTTTGCATATATAAAACCAAAAACAACTATGAGTATATAAAAACTCTCTATGGAGTTAATAAAGAAATGACATTTGTTGACTACTATTGAGTATAATTGATGCATTTCAAGTAAGTAAATTATACTGTAAGACTCTTCCTGTCTTAATCAGTGTCCCACTTAACAGTAATGGCGTTGATGAGAGAATGCCCAGGGTTACCAAAAATGTCTTCTTATGAAGTAGAATGGCTGTATTACTGTATTACACACACATGATAGTAAGGAAATCTGCACTGATACTTCTTGATTGAAGGCCACACGTCTGCTGTTTGGGTACTATGGGTACAATGTTCTTTCTCTTGTCCATGTACTTATAAAGCTAACCAGGGATGGAGCGTGAGAGGCTCCGCCCTCATTGTGAGGAGGCGGAGCACAGGTCTGGATGGGTGGGGCAGAGCAATGCTGTTCACTGGTAGAACAGTCCATCACCCAAAAAGCCATATATACACATAATAGTATTTGTTGTTAGCAGTTGATGGTTCCATAGAGAATTCCAGAAAACTAATTGTCTTTTAACTTTATTTTATCCAGTGATATGAAAACAGTTGGTGTTACAATCCTGGGTCCCCGGAAGCATATGATGACTGCTATTAAACCTCAAGAACTCCATGCAAAGAATGGACCAGTTAGTGTGTAAAACAGAAATACAGGAAGCTGTATCTTCAATATATGGTGCAATTAAATCTGAACAAACTGAGAGAATGCTGTGAGGAGCTTGGACTTAATGTAAACCTCACACGCTCTTCCATCGGAGTAACAATGCCTTAAACCTGAGTGAAAACGCTTCTGTTTCTTTGTGCGGAAGGCCGTATATCTGGTAAATACAAAGACTGTGGAGTGCTATAGCAGCCCGGGCCAAGCAGACATTGACCACAGAAAGAGAACTTCAAAACGTGATCACAAAATCAATAGGAGCAGAAGCTCTCAAGATTTGCAATACATTATATACAGTTTATAAATGTTTGTTTAGTACAGTTTAAGACCCCTTAAGTGAACCTGTCATGAAATTCTCTCAAACACGTATGTTATTGAAAGCAAGAATTACGCCTGTATTTATGAACAGAGCATTTCATGATGTCTTCAGTCATTAACGATATGTGTGAATAAGACACATACCTTCTGATGAGTTCATTGATTAGATATTGTATTACTATAACAACTGAAATATAGTACTCAGTAGACACATTAGGGGATAATCCAGGTCTGGAAACAAACCAAGTACAAGGAGGCATTTGTACCAGGCCCTGTTCTTCTAAAGGTCCCATCACATGGCCTGGGTGAGCTCCGTCACAGAGCGTTAGTGATTGGAAAGGTCTGGATGTTTTTATTTCCTTCTCACAGTATCACCACCAGGCTATGGGGTTCCAATAGTAGTGATCTGGAAGAAAACTGAGCAGGTTTCTCAGCCCTGGAGGCCACCTCCAAATGTTTAACCTCATCCATTTTTTGCTGGTCCCATCTGCTGATGATATAATTACGCACTCATGAGGCTCCCCATTCATCCTTGTCTAGGGGCAACTTGAACCCTGATTATGGCAGATCTAATTCTTACATTACTATACTATTAAATGACCAATATTTAGTATCAAGTACATTCAAGATCACTCCATCTGCATAACTTGTGAATTATAAGACCGTTTGATGTTTGAATGACCTTTTATTTTAGTAACAAGCAATAATAATTCTCATACACTGTGATACCCATCTATGCATATCCAGAAAACATTTTTTCATAGGCATACTTTTTCTTTCTTTTTTTAACCCAGAACTTTGTATTTCACTAATTTGAGTAACATGAATTCCTGGTCCTTAACTTACTAAACTATACGATTGGAAACGTGCATCAGATGGGCAACGTCCCCACTTCCAATCCTGCAGTTTAGTAAATGTAGGCCCTGTAATTATATACTTAGAACTGTTAAAATTATTTCCATTGTATTGATACATATTATATTTATTAAGAGAACTTAAACACAAATTCAGATTTCCGAGTATCAGACTGTGAAATATTATTATGGAACTTCAATCCCTTTAAACAATACATCCGTAGATGTTAACTCCGTGCTCCCTTAATACAGGATATAAACGTGACACTTTTTTAACATTTCTAAAATACGGCCGTGACACTATATTTATCCTGAAAGCATGCTAATATACTTTTGCTCCATGCTGTCAGTAACTTTGAAACATTGCAGTTCCAACAGTAACAGCTAGGTGGCGTATCAATGCTGAAGATATCCATTGTCACTGGCAGGACAAGCTGTGCGCTTTAAGCATTAGTGCAGCATTTTGCCACATTTCCCGAAATCTACATGTGATGAAGCCATCAATGCATCCCGCGATATGGCTTTATTTTAGAAACATTATAAAGTGTATCTGTAGAAAGAATCAAAAAAGGAATATAGAACCATTATAATATTTAATTAGAGGTGTGTGAAAGGAGCATCAATTCAAGGCACTAATCTAAACGGTGATGAGAGTAAGCTCATTTTGTTGCCAGTTCAGGGCTAGGGTGGACCAATTTACCTCTTTGTTACGTGCATGATTAACCCACATAATAAGTAACTGTTACTATGACATTTTATTTATTTTCCTCTAAAATGAAAACAAAATCTTTTCTACATAACAGGTTCACTTTAAATGTGGTCTCCTCATTTCCAATACTGTGTGTTTCAGTACGTAGCTATAATATTAACGACAACCACTTTGCAGGAAATGTGATTTTTCAGTCAACCTTCTCATTA
This sequence comes from Platyplectrum ornatum, assembly GCA_016617825.1. Taxonomy (NCBI): domain Eukaryota; kingdom Metazoa; phylum Chordata; class Amphibia; order Anura; family Limnodynastidae; genus Platyplectrum; species Platyplectrum ornatum. The sequence continues at coordinate 1,216 of JABWIB010003324.1, read as the reverse complement.
TTTGTAAAATAATATTTATTTGGTATTTGTTTCTATGAATATCTCTTTGTTGCCATATTTCTATTTTGATACATATTAAAATTCAGTATAATGCTTCCAATGTAGCCTGTATGTGACGGTGTAAAGAACTTATTAAGAGTAACCTTATTACGCTAAATGTGTTGGATATTGGATCTGCTACCTATCACTTGATTTAATGAAAATAAGGCACTTTCAGTATGTAAACAATACAAATTGTATTATCTAGTTAAACAAAAAAATCAGAATTCAAGTTTAATTCAGTTTCTCTTCTGTCTAAAGAATTTTATATTACTCGACACATAAATCACAAATAGTTACATTTTTCCCAGTTTTCGTTCAATTTTTTGGAAACAATTATATATATATAATATATATATATATATATATATATATATATATATATGTGTGTATATATATATATATATATATACATACATACATATATATGTTTGTGGTGCAGCCAAACAGTTTATGTATGTATTGAGCAATATCTTTGATAATTCTAATATTTTTGTGATTTTTTTTTTCTTTTTATTGAAGCAACTCAAAACTACAATAAGAACATTCAGTTAAACTACTTAAAATGCATATCCATAGGCAATGTGATCACTTTTTTTATCAGTTGGTTTCCAGGTGTTATTAAAGTGTCTAATTCTATAAAATCATCTATGTGGAACTAAGACATCTTTAGGTAAATACTTATAGCCTGAGCCATTCTTTATTCAGTAGCTCTTTTTATTCTCATAGGTTAGGATTGCTCACTACGAACCAGATTCAGACTTTAGGCACTATTGACTTATTCACGACTTACTCAAGAGTGGGCAAAACCATGTTGAATTGCAGGGGAGGCATTAGTTGCTGTCAGTATTACAGGTGAGAGATGATGTTTCCAGCACATGTCTAATAACAACGTGACAGTAACTCTGGTCAGTATCTGTGTGCAACATGCAACAATAAAGTATTCTCCCTGCATGCAAACACTAACATTCATTTTCCCCCCCTGCTATTCAACATGGTTTTATCCACTCTTGAGTAAGTTGTGAGAAAGTCAGTTGTGATATACCTATTATGTAAGCGATATACCTTGAAACAGTTAATCAGTGGCACTGCAGATGATATGTCTTAACTATATAAACAGAAAAATAAAGCTATTGTCCCTTGAAGCATATATATATATATATATATATATATATAT